>JAPFFP010000008.1:3422031-3436721 GCA_026153255.1 Solanum medicagineum | reverse complement strand
TTAATTTTGGACTTTTATGTAATTGGGACGAGCAAGACACAAATCGTTGTCAGAAAAGAGATGGGGGCTATTTCGTGATTGATCTCGCTATTTAGGTGGAATAAGATATTTATTTATAAAATTTGCCTCTATACATAATTGGCACGACGAGGCATGAGTCTTCGTAAGAAAAGGGATAACCACTATTAGATAATTGAATTTGCTATTTCAAGCGGAATAAAATACTTTTTCGATGTTTATTTGTAAAATTTGTCTATTTTGTGATTGATATCACTATTCAGGCGTAATAAGATACTTTTTTATGTCTATTTAAAAGTTTTGTCAATGCAATTGGTACGAGTGAGACATGAATCATTTGCTTATGGGGCTATTATCTGACTGATCCCGCTATTCGGGTGGAATAAACTATTCTTTTTAATATTTATTTATAAAATTTGCCCTAGTAATTGACACGAGCATGGCATAAAGCATAGTAAGAAATAAGCTGGGAGTTAATGCGTGACTGATCTCATTATCCGAGTGATATAAAATACTTTTTTTTATATTTATTTACTAGATTGGTATGAGCAAGACATGAATCACGGTAAGAAAATAGTTGAGGTTACTAAGAAAAAGGTTGGGGTTATTCCAAGACTAATTCCCTATCCGTGCGGAATAAATAGTTTTTGGTATTTATCTACTAAATTTGTCCATATAATTGGCATGAGTAAGACATGAATCATCATAAGAAAAAGGTAGAAGGTTATTACGTGATTGATCCCGCTATTTACATATAATAAATTATTCTTTCAATGTTTTTTATAAAATTCGCCCCTAATTGATATGAGCAAGGCATAAATCAATGTAAGAAAAGGATTGGGGGCTATTGCAGGATTGATCTCACTATTTGTTCGTATTTATTTATAAAATAAATTCACTAGGTTGCACAAAAAAGTCATTTTTGGATCAATCCAAATGGAATGGTTAGTTATAACTAATGAGACATTCTTCCACTATTACATGACTTATCCCGCTATTTGAGCAAAATAAAATATTTTTTGATGTTTATTTACAAAAGTTGCCCCTATAATTGACATGACCAAGACACGAATCATCTTGAGAAAAAAAATATTAGAGCTTATTACGTGACTTATCTCTCTATCTGAGCAAAATAAATATTTTTTTAATGTTTGTTTACAATTTGAGAATGTATTAGCACGAGGCATGAATCCTCGTAAGAAAAGAATTAGGGGCTATTACATCACTGATCGCAATATTTGAGTGAAATATATTTGAATCACATTGGTATAAAAGTGACCATATTCATATCAGATCATATATAGTAGGTTATATATATTTACGTTATACCTTCATTGGATTATCAATCATGTAGTGTATCATATAGATTTACATAATAATCTTATATATGATAGGATCATATATTCAAATACTAGAATTTAACCTCTAATGAGCCATAAATAGTATCTATTAGTACAAGATTATTACTAATGATGTTTGAAAATTCAATCAAGTAATGATAAGTAATTGGACTATAGATCCACAAGGCAACAATTAATTAATTGATTTGATGTCATTAGGATCAAAAGCAAGACAAATCAAAGATAATCATCATACAATTTTATCTGTTATGTTAGTCTTAATCACATTATTAGTTATTACTATGATCAAATTTACAAGATTTTTAGGGGTCAAGAGAATTTGGGTTGATTTATATTTATGTTATTCGAATTTTTCAAAAATATCAGGGGATGCGTATCGAATTTGTCAAAAATAATATATTTTTTGAGAATTTGATATGGATGCGGCATTAAAAATGAAAAGTCCGTACAACTTAGATTTATATAGATATCTCTTTTTTAGGTTTGTTATTATTCAAATTTTATTGATAAAAATTATGGGGAAATAGTTGTCATAAATTATTTTTTCAGATAACATAAGATTAGTTTGAGTTAACGTTTGTTCATATATTTTTTAATATTATAAAGAAAATTTTAATATTTTCAACAATTATTCCATGACAAATTTTTAAATATTGAACTTAAAAAATTTAAATTTTAGATTCGACTCTAATAATTTTTGTATATATTGACTAGTAAATATGATATTTCATTTTTAACTATAGCATCTTCGTCTATTACGTTAGCCAAAAGAATCTAAGGAAAACACATCTTACATTTTTGTATAATAATAAAAGTGTATAAAGTGATTTCTAGGGGAACAATTCGTACTTATAATGATGTGGACACTGAACACTCTTTTTTAAAAAGATTTTTTTGCTTGATTTATGCAAATAATTGTCTAATTTTTTAATTTATCATCTGATGTCTATCACGGCCAAAATTTTCGCTAATGGTAGAGATATTCAGTCAACTTCTTCTCCTGTTGTGGAGATCCCGACCCCTATGAGTGAGCAGAAAGGGGACAAGGAAAGAGATCCTGATAAACCGTCATAATTAATGAATAAGTGTAAGTTTCATATGTCCGATTCTATGTTATAGGATTCATTTACGAATACAAAGCTTTCAATAAGATTTTCTTTTTTCATTTCAAAAGCTCAAATCGTAGACCTCTAAATAATTTCACCATAAATCGCGTTGATAATCGTCTAAAACTTCAGATGATATTTTCGATCAATGATGATAAAGAGAAAAATTAATATAAGAATCTATAATTATTTTTGTCATGGAATAATATGATCAATTAAGAGAATGATGTCAGTTATTTTTTTAAAAATATTTAAAATAATAATAATAAATGTCATAAAGTGTTACGTGGTAGTTAATCATTCCATTTTATCAAAATGTGATAGGTTAATAAGATTCTTTTATTTAACCAAAAAAACAAGGACAATTTTGGGGAATAATTGCTTAGATTTATGGGCCATGGATGACCCTAATCATGGAAGACAACCTAGTACCCTTTGGATATTTCTCATATCTATATACAATCTTTCATTATCACCAAGGGACGGTCAGATGGATTCTATTTTTAATCAAAAATTTTAAATTTGAGAATAAAATGTCTTTTCAAGTTCTTTTTCAATATAATTTTAGCTTTTAAACTTATAACCCTATCTCTATCTTTGATGTCTAGAAATTGTTGAATTGAATTTTTCACTTGGTCTAAGAAACTGTTGATTGAACGTATATTTATCTTTAAGGGATCTTATGTGACACAAGTATACATTAAATCCAACAAATAAACATATGTATGTATACTGAAACTTTGAATTTATGAACAAAAGGAGAACGTTGGAGTAATAGTAAAACTGTCTCCGTGAAACCTAGGATCATGAATTCAAGCCATAAAAAATTAATTAAGCAACCACTAATGCTTTATTATGATAGACTACCTATATTACACCTGTTGAATAACAGTATTTTATCGAACCCCAATAACATGAAATACTTTGTGCATTAGAATGTGCTCCGATCCTTCTTAAAGTTCTTAAAAGTCCTGAGATAATTTTGACAAGGAAATTCAAAAATGAATGCTTAGTCATGCCACCTTAGCATGACATAAAGAGGATGTAGTGTTCTTGTATGTTCTATAGTTTCATCATTTTTTCTACTCTATTTTGTTTTTCTAAATTCACATTTTCACCTTGTTTTACTTTCTTTTACCTCCTTACTTTAATTGTAGTTGGGTTCCACCAAATTTACAAGTGGTAAACCAACAAATTAACGAGAAATTCCACTTAAAACTTCTCTGATTAATTGAAACGATTAGAATATTCTGTCATTTGTGATTTAATTCAAAAATTGTATCATTTCAGACAATATTATTGTGATTTTAATAAAGCAACAACACTTATATCGTACAAAAAAATTAATATTATTACACCTTTACTAAAAGAACCATATAATCTGTCGACTGTTATATGACTCAGCAACAATATAGTAAGAGCAAATAACAATGTTTTTTCACTCAATTAGTGGCATGAACCAACAACATCGATTTTGTAATTATTTGTGTGATAAAACATTGGGAAAGTAGATTAAGCATCTTAATAAGCATAAAATAATCCCCTAAGCATCTTAGTTACAAAATAATCCTTTTGGTCCATAGAAGTTTAATTAATTAGTTGGAAAGTAATCCTTTTCAAGCTCATATAGTTTTTGAAGTGGTTATCCACTAGTTAATGTCTCTTGTTGTGTTTTTTTAACATTTTATTTTTAAATTATTTTTGGTTTGGTTTAATTTAGGGATAATTAAGAACATTTGAACTTGATTTCTCTCTTTGTCATTAAGAAAAGAAAAAATAAATGAAAAGTATGGGGTTAAATAAAATTTGATATGTAACTTTATCGTATATAACCGTTTTCAATGTAAAGATACTTAATTTTATTGATAAAGGAGTTGTAGCATATGCTAAAGAGATTTGAGTTTGATTTACGCCATTGTATTTCAAAGAGATAGATAGTTGAAAAAGATGGTACCTATCGAAATTTGATATCAAATTTAACGTGTATTACTATTTTAATTTCACACAAAAATAATTAATTTTATGATAAAAAAGCCCAAATTTCTAGATGAAAAAACTCGTAGCTCAATTGAAGAATAATCAAATTTCAATTGAAATAAAAATTTTAAAATAAATCAATGCAATTTAACCAAAATTAATAAAAGGATATTAATTTAAATCCTATTTTTTTTAATCTCCATCATTAAGGAATAATTGGAAAAAAATGAAATAAATCGACTTTTATTTGACCTGCACATATAATCAATGTTTCCACATGGACATGTTCAATTTTATTGATAAAGAAAGATACAAATCTATGAAGAAAATCGAAGTTTGATATTTAACTTAATATAAATAATAACTTCTCAACGTGAAGTTTGATTATTCTTTATTGATTAGGAGGTTTGATTCTAACGAAAAAGATTTGAGTTTGATATTCGCCGTCTATTATTTAAAAAAAAAAAAAGTAATTAGACAATAAAATACGATGAAGATTATAAAAATTTGATATCTGACTCTCGCGCGCGAACACACACACATATATATATTTGAAAAAGAGGTTTGATCTAACAAAAAAAAATTCAGCTTGATTCTCGCTCTCTATCAGTTAAAAGAAGAGTAACCAGACAATGAAAAAGGATTAAGTACATAAAAATTTGATATCTGACTCAGCATCCCCTCTTATGTATGTATGTTTGTTGATTTGTTTTATTGACAAAAAGACTTTAGCTTAATCCCTTTTAATTCGTCTTAAAGCTGTTTAGGATAGAAACCATGGGCTTTATTCTCCACTTTAATACTATATCTATGTTACTAATAAAATAATAGTAAGTACAAGCAAAAAAGAAAATATTTATGTAATTAACAACTATTTATTAATAAAAGTTTGTAATATATGACAAAGAAATCAAACTTGATTCACATTCTATCACAATGAATAATATCACTACTGTCAATATAAATATTGAAAAAATCGATTTCAAAAAGAATTTCATAAGGGAAGAAGATGAGGCAAAGAAAGAATTGATAGAGGTGCATCGAGAAGTTTAATACCTTCTTGATCGAGAAAATGTCCTTGCCTAATGAATGACGATGTTCGATTCTTCACTTTGAGGGGTAGGGTCGCTAACCAACCCTACCTATATAAAAGAAAAAGAATCAATCACTAGGTCCCGAGCAATTCTGCCTTCTTTCCACTATCCAATGCTCATGCGTCAATATTTATCAAATATACTCCTATCTAACAAAACGTTATAGGAATTAAAGGCGATTAGCACTTCTAGCATATGCAAAAAATATCTGGGTTCGAATCCCATTTCCTTCCGTACAAAAATGAAATGGACGTTAGATGGGGTGGGAAAAGGATATAATTCAGCACATTCGGAAACTTGTATAAATAAAATTTTCCTACGATGCAATAATTTTTTATACCAATTTAGCTGCTCGCTATCATTATAAAGAAGTAAATAGTTAAAAAGATGGAGTATACCAAAGTATGATATCTGAATTAGCATGTAAAATTATGTTAATTACCACAAGAAGATGCTCAACTAATCTTATTGATAAAAAGTCCAAATATATGAATGAAAAAGCTTTGAATTGGATTCATGAATTACTAAATTCCAAGTAGAATGAATTTTTTTAAAAAAAGAATAAATCAATTTAAGTTTATTAATAAATTTAAGCAACTTTATGTTAGAAACGAATATATATAATAAGTTAGATATCGTTCAAAATTTATGCTAAAAAAATTATTACAAAGAGGTAAATTTGAGATCTGACTTAACATATATAACAATATTTTCACATGGAGTAGGTGAATTCATTGATAATGTAGTCCAAATTTATAAACAAAAAGATTTGAACTTGATTCACATTCTCCATCATTAAAAAAAGAAGATGATTTAAAATATGGAGTTTAACGAAGTTTGATATCTACATTAGCATATATAATAGGTTTCCTATAGAAATACTCAATTTATTTTACTAATAAAGAGGTCGGAATTAATATATGAAAAAAAAGATTTGAGATTGATTCTGCTCGTTATCATTAAAAAATATGTAGCTACTTAATTAAAATGATGGAGTAAACTGAATGTCTAATTTCAAATTTAGCATACATAACATTGCTCAAAATAGAGTTGCTTAATTTTATTTTTATTGATAAAAAGGTCCATATCACGGATCAAAAGATATGAGATTGATTTTGTTCTTCATCGTTAAGAAATATGTAGCTAGTTAATTAAAATGATGGAGTAAACTAAAAGTCTTATTTCAAATTAAGTATACATAACAAGGCTCAACATAGAGATGCTTAATTTATTTATTTTTATTAATAAAAGGTCTATATCCACGAATCAAAAGATACGAGATTGATTCTGCTCTTCAATATAGTAAAAAAGAAGGTACTATTTAATTGAAAAAGATGGAGTAAATCAAAGTTAGATATTAAATTTAACGCACATAATAAAGAAGGCAGAAATCTAGATTTATGGACGAAAAGATTTAAGCTTAATTCTCGCCGTCCATCGTTTAAAAAAAATACATAATTTAAAGAATTCGAGAAGACCAAAGGTTAATATCAGATTTATCATATAAACATAATTAGGATTTCCTTTAAATTCATCTCAGAAACTATGGACTTTAATTTCTCCACTTTATTTATGTTTTTATTTATAAAAATTGTATGAGTTATTTTTTCCCTATTAATTTTTCTTTTTTAATTGACCGATTAGGAACAATCAACCATCTTGAATTCAAATGAAATTATATACTTATATTAGATTAATTGATCAAATTATATTAAATATTTATCTTTTATAGTATATAAATTTTTAATTTTTAATTTGTTATCATTAAAATTATTTTATATAGAGAGAAAATAATTTTGCAGAAAAATAAGTATAAAATAAAATGGATTAATATTATATTTTCTTGGATACGATTATTTTGAGATTTTTATTTTTTTTAATTTTAGTTATTATTATTTTTTTCCTCATCCCTCCAATTTACTCATTTTTACATCTTACTTTTACCTTTCTATTTCTATTTTTGACCTCAATTTTTTAATTGAACCCCACAACAAATTCTAAAGTGGAGCAACATGAAGGAAATATTTTTCATTGATATGACTGTAGGGTTGTTAATAGTTCAGATTGGATCGGTTATTAGTTAAAATTATAACTAAACTAATTTAGTTGGTTTTTAAATTTTTAAAATTAAATCAAACCAAACCAAATAAAAAAAATAATCGTCGGTTTGGTTTATTATTTGTGGTTATTTTTCGGTTTGAAAAGAGTAATAAGTTTATTGAGGACATACACATCTCGAAAGACAAACAACTAATACATGTATAATCTACAGAAAGCTACTATGAATTCAATTAAGCAATAGTACTAGAGTTATTATTACACGAACAAAGTGATTTAGTTAAGCAATACTAAAGTCATTATATATCAAATATTTATCGAAAAAATACACAAGCTCAACAATAAAATAACTACCCGGAGGAAGGGGTATAAGAAAATTATATGTCAAAACACTAACAAGGGAATTTTCAAATACAATGATAAGGTTAAAGATTTAAGTTCATTAAAATATAACAAAATATTTATATATTATTTATGAATATTATATAAATAATTATAAAATTTATATATATATTATTCGGTTCGATTTTATTTTTTCGTGGTTTTTTTTAGTAAATCCAAAATCAAACCAAATAGAATCAGTTTTCAAAATTTGAAAACCAAACCTAACCAAACTAAATCAAATATCGAATTTTTTAATCAATTCGGTTCGCATTACAGTTCAATTTGATTTTTTTACCATAACTATGAAAAACCCTAGATATGAGCACGATAATTTGTCGTTTGTGATCTGACTCAGCAATAATATTATATATATATAAAGAATATTCTGTGGGATTTGTCTGACGTGATTTGACTAAAAATGCATATCCTAGGAATTAATGTGACTAACACTCTAGATTATGTACCTTTTTTCCTCATTGATTAATATCCTAGATATATTTTTGCGTAATTCAACCTTGGGATAATTGATTAAGCATCTTAATTACATATATTAATCATCTAAACATAAACTTAATTACAAAGTAATTTTTTTAAGTACTTATTACGCCTTTTTTGAAATTCAAGAAGTGGTAATCCACTATTAAATGTCTCTTGCTTGTGGAACCATGGACGGTTTCAATGTTTATTCTTTGCATTTAAAGAAGAAAAAAAAAGATGCTATAATATTGTATTTAAAAATATTAAAAAACAAAAAAAAGAAAAAAATTACTAATATTGAACAATTTAATTATTTTAAATAATTTAATTACTATTTAAATATTATTATTTAAATATTAAAAGAATCTTATAAATTTAATTAATTTGAAACGGAGAAAGCACCATGGTAAAGGAAATTTAGTGTGAATGCATATAGTTATTTTTATAAAGCTT
Source organism: Solanum medicagineum (assembly GCA_026153255.1). NCBI lineage: Eukaryota > Viridiplantae > Streptophyta > Magnoliopsida > Solanales > Solanaceae > Solanum > Solanum medicagineum. The sequence continues at coordinate 3,427,793 of JAPFFP010000008.1, read as the reverse complement.
TCACACTTAGATTCAGTTCACACCTAGTTAATATTTTTTTATTTTCAAAACAAATCTTATAAATATATATTTAATTTTCTAGTTGAAACAAGTCTCATTAATATAACTAGTCGACCATCAAAATAAATCAATATATATATATATATATATATATATATATATATATATCATCAAACATATGTTTATATTAGATAATCTTATGCTCGTATGTTTAATTTTCAGCTAAAAAAATTATTCATAAAAGATATTATTATAGCAATTTAATTTACATAGTGTTAGCATTAATTTTTTAAACATTCACGTGAAATTTTTATAATCTAATATTTTTATCTTTTGTTATTGCATAATAATATTAATTTATTAGGATTCAAAGTTAATCTATTTATCAAATTAAATTAAATAATATGATCATATCAAAGTATTGTATATTACTATATTAAAGATCAATATTTTTTGATATATTTTTGTTAGGGGTGGCAAAATTAATCTCAACCCCTTCAACCTGCCCAACTTGTTGAAGTTTGGGCAGGTTAATAATCCGCTCATTTATTAGTTCAATTCATCTCAATCCAATCCATTTAGAATTGGGTTGATATGCAACCCTAATTGACTTGAGAGAAATCTCGTTAAAATATTTTTTACAACAACTTTTTAATTTGATATGTTGTGTATGGTCATAATAAAGAAAAATATAATTTAATTAAGTATTAAAATATTGAAAAAGAACCAATAAATAAGTAAAACTTAGTACAACTTAGGTCAGGTTGAGTATTGACTCGCTCTATAACCCGTTACTCAACTCATTTTGACCCGAACAAGTTTGGGTTGAGTTGGGTCTTGAATCTATTGTTGTTTTAACCCATTATAACCTGCTCAAATTTAACTCAACCCGCCCAATTGCCACCCATAATTTTTGTTAACATGAATTTGTAATTTTACTCTTGGTCATAACTCATTTCTACTTCTAAGAGGTAGTGGTAAGGTCTGTGTACATTCTACCCTCCCCACACCCCACTTGTGGGATTCACTGGGTATGTTGTTGTTGTTGTTGTCATAACACATTTCATCTTTCTATATATAGAAAGATGTTTCTAAAACTATTTATTTTTCTTGATAGCTTTGTTGATAGATTTTTTGTTAGTATGAAATTACATCTTCATTATTATCTTGACTAAAAAAAGAAACAATAATATTAAGCTAAATTGAAAAATAAAATAAGTAATGTACTATAATTAATTAAAATTTTGATTTGATTAATTTCAAAATAAAATAATGTTAAAAATACTCTTTTTAGTTTTTTATCATTAAATTTTCGCTTGACAGCTTCAAATTTAAGTTAATAAATAAAATCAAATAAAGTGCAAATTTGATTATATTATATTTAAATAAAAAGCTACTCCTTTATAATTTAGTAAATGTTCATAGTTTACTTTATATGCAAATATGTCATCCATCATTTTATTTGTAAAGTTACTAATTATATTTTAAAATAATAAGTGTTATATTGAAGTAGTTATTTTTAGTAAATATAATGAATAGAAAAAAATATTAGGAATTAAATTAAAATAATTGAAAATGGAGTAATTAGTTTAGATATCATATTAATTTATAAAAGAAAAGAAAATGAATTAATAACAAAATGAATTAATAGTTAATTAAGACTTCTTCTCATAATGAAGATATGCATTTAATAAAGCGTGTCAAGTTTAATGAAGCTTTTAACTATAAACTCGCAACAAAATAAAACAATTGGATTCTTAAAGTTATTCTTTTAAAAAACAACAATAAAAAAGTTTCAGAATATTTTGAAGAAATAATTCAACCCCACATCTTAAATTACATTTGATTTTTTTTTTATTATATGTCTATTGGATTGTTCTAGAACTTGGATTAACTTTTGTAGAAATCTCATACACTCTTGCATAATGTAACAATTACTTTAAGCTTATTTTTTTAGTAATAAGAATGATATTTGGATGTCTGTCATAGTAGGTTCGTAGAGGTAGTCGTGTCTTGATATTGTGTTGTTATCGTACGCCATTCATTTAATTACTTTGTTTGTTTTTACTTATTATTTGTTTTCTATTCTAGTCGTTTGGTTTCATATCTAATTTTCTCTACTTTTGGGTGATACTTTGTGATGGGGGTCTTTCGAAAACAACTTCTCTACCTCTATGAGGTAGTGGTAAGGTTTGTGTATACTTTTACCCTCCTCAAACCCACTTGTGAGATTTTACTGGGTGTGTTCTTGTTGTTATTTTTAGTAATAATTGTACACAATGTTTTTTAATCATCCTAGTTATGATTGTTCTGTATAATAAATATAATTTTTAAAAAATAAAAAATTTATAGAAAAGGTTAATATATGAAATTTGTTTTAGATATTTAACCAAATATATTGAATTTAGAGAACAAGTGTAATGCAAAATATATAATGTTTAATGAATTAGGGTAGAATAATAGATATATCCTTTATTCCTCATGCTTCATCTTTTTATTAAAAGTTGCTTCTAGAATATTTATTTTTTCCTTGTAAATGTGAAATTATCCTTAATCATAATCCATTTCATCTTTTTATAAAAGATGTTTCTAGAACTATTTAGTTTTCTTGATATCTTTTTTAATAGATATTTTGTTAGTATGAATAGATATTTTGTTGGTATAAAATTACAATTTTGCCCTTGATCGTCATTGGATTCACTCTTTTATATAATAGAAATATATATCCAACACGTTTTTTATGCAATTTTTTTTTATAGATACGATTAAAATAATTAAACTAAACTCGACCAAAAAGACCTTCATGCTCACATAGCAGAACCTAATAATTAGACTAAACTCAGTCAAAGGCCTCCATACTAACATAGTAGAACACGTCATCTCTATATACAATGTGTGAAATAGATCGCAAGACACTTGTATATATCATTATTCATATATAATAAGATTCTTTTATCTGCAATATGTCTATAAGTACATTTGAATTTGTCATTTTCGATAAGTAGAGTTGTAGTCATCAGTTGGGATAATACACGTGATGACTGTATCATAAGCCTCTGCCTCAGGCCTCCCTGGAAATGCATAGCAATGTGGTCCCCTACCACCGCCTATCTGAGCGATGCCTTTACCCCCACTCTGTGGGACTATGGAACCAACCGCCCCTCTACTTGGAATGCGGTCACCTCTATCTGTCTGAGCTCTGGCTCACCCTCTGTATGGTGGTGGTGCCGGTGGTCTAATCTGAACTGAAGATCTGGGGTAGGTCACCTTGTCCCCAGGATAAGGGACACTGTCGTATCACGTGATCAAGATCTCCACACCGATTACAAAGCCTCTGACTCTGGGACTGACATGCGGATCTTGACGAACTACCATAGCTGTCTCGCCCTATAGATCCATAATGTGTCTGACCACCCTCAGAAGCAGGTGATGATGCATGAACTGGTCCTCGACGCTGGGATGAGCCACCCCCTCTATAGTTACCTCTACCTCTAGATGAGATACCAGAAAACTGACCTGATGCACGAGCCCTCATAGGGTCCCCAAACTATTCCCTCTTCATCAGCTCTGCCTCCTTAGCAGTACTCACAACAGACTGGAAAGAGGCCTTATCTCTAGATACTCTAAACACCGCCTGTCGGATAGAATAGGTCAATCCTCTCACAAAACTACGAACTTTCTCTGTCTCGTTTGAAATAATGGTTGTAGCATGTCCAGATAGCTGATAGAAACGGGTCTCATACTCGGTGATTGATAAGCCATCTTGCCTCAGACTCTCAAATCTCAACCAACTCCCCTCCCTCACACTCCAAGGGACAATTCTATCGTAAAAAGCAGCAGAGAACATCTCCCAAGACACTGTGTGAGATCCCACAGGCGAAGATCTCGAATATGTCCACCATTCTTTGGCTGACCCATGAAGCTGAAGAGTAACATATCGAACCTAGTATGACTCAGCTAAGCCAACAGCATCCAACAACTCCCTACAAGTAGTTAGATACTCATGAACATCCTCCGTCCTCCCGCCCTGAAATTGAGGTGGGTTCGTCTTCCTAAACGTCTCATAGCAGCGCTGCTCACTCTCGGTCAATGTAGCCATAGGTGCACCCCCAACCTCAATAGCTGGACAGGATCAATCTCAACTCTAGTACCCACTAGTGGCTGCTCTACCGGATCATGGACCATTGGAACATGATGTTGATCTGGGGTATGAATTCCTCCTCCGGTTTGAGAACCGCCTGGCGAGCCTCTCGTATTACTGCTCGGACCAAAACTCTCAAGTACATTTTGCACCCTCAATAAAGTATCATGCAACAACGGTGAGGTTACGTGCTCTGAAGGAACATGGTTCCCTTTAAGGTCAGCCTTAGGCTTTGAAGATACCTCCCTAGCACGACCTCTCGCTGGTGCTACTCCACGAGCACGACCTATGGCTCGAGCTCTATGCCTACCTCTAACTGGGGCCTCGACAACTGCCTCAGGAGTTGCCTCACCTATACCACTAGAAATAGTAGCTCTAATCTTGCCATCTGTTAAAAGAACACGGGCATAACTCAGTACCAATGAACATAACCACGCACGATAAGAGAGAATAAATAAATGGAAGTTTTCTAACAGTCTCCATAGCCTCTTAGAGATAAGTACAGACGTCTTCATACCGATCCTTGAGACTCTACTTAGACTCAACTTGTATGCACGTGAGACCTATGAACCTAGGCTCTGATACCAACTGTCACGACCTAAAATTCAAGTGTGATGACACTCACCTAACCCACCAAGGCGAGCCAGCCTAACACTTACTAATCCAAACATAACAATAATTATGGAAGATGAATAGACTAATACAACAGTTAATCATCTGAATATTAAACTACAACTATTCCAACAAATGGTGTCACATGTACAAGCCTCTAAATATAGACTTCTCAAATAAAATACATGTCTCAATGTCTAGTTCTCAAATAGAACTTAACATAATAATGGATTCCTTAAAGGTTTGCTGAAGACATAAGCAACTACATTAAAAATAATCCAGAAGCTCAATCCTGTAATGAGAAAAGTCTGACCAGAGGGATCAGGCTCGCATCTTTCAAAATGTAGCAAGGGATAACTACCAAATACACGGTACTCGGCAAGTGTACTACTAAATACAAAATTAAGTAATATAGAATACAGGTACCCGCAACACTTCAACCAAACCCCCCCAACAACTACAACCTGCATAAAATTAGACCAGCTTAACAGTTCACAATGTACATAGCATATAGCTCAATAACCACACCAACTATTATATATCAACAACACCAGGGATCAAGTGCATCTATCAAAAGTTTCACAAATAGCACTCACATGTTTATAAATGATAATGAGGTGTAATGCAATACAATGCAATGTCAAATAAAATGATGCATGTCTGTCCTAGTGATACGCACCCGCTGTCTCATAGTCCAGGATCCATGGGGGACTTCTCGTCCATGTATCTATCGCGGTGTGCGACATGACCCTTGAATCATAGTATCCGTCGCGGCGTGCGACACGTCCCTCGAATCATAGTATCCGTCGCGGTGTGCGACACGACTCTCGAATCATAGTATCCGTCGCGGCGTGTGACACATCCCTCGAATATGGCACATCCTCTTTAATTCTCATGCTTTTTCAGTTCACAGAATACTTGTCACAAAAGTTAATGCAAATAGGCATGTTTACACAATAATGAGAAAATGCCTTATTTTAATACAATGCACAGTTCACAACAACATAGT
>JAPFFP010000008.1:3395593-3421931 GCA_026153255.1 Solanum medicagineum | reverse complement strand
TACTTAACAAAGGTTAAGAAATTCACTTGCCTTATATAAAGTCTCGAATCACGTCAATTCCGAAGCTTTTCCCTTTCAATGACAGTCCAATTAACCAAATTCTATTCAAATATAGCATTATAATCATATAATGAATCTAACGAACGCTAAAATTAATTAATTCGGGTGAAAAAGCCAAAACGGTCCAAAAATTTTGTCGCCAGAAAAATACCATCGGAATCTGGAAATTTTAACATGAAAATGTTCCCCAAGTGATAAGGAATTCAACGGCGAAAACCAATTCAAATATGGAGCTAATATGAGGACGAAATCACATGTTAAAGTTTTTTTGAAATATATTAAAAACGTAGTAGCAAGATCACGAATTTTACGTCAAACAACGCACCAAAATCAATTTCTGAAACTCCCACGGTGTTCTCCTCAGAAAAATATACAATTTAGCCTTTTGAATCGCTCAAATCCGATCAAAATTTAGAGATAAATCATTGGTTGAAGTTTGAGAAAAAATTGGCAATGTTCTGCAAAATTCTGCAGCTTTAAGGGTTAGAAACCGGGTCTGCCACATGGCAGGACCTTATTGGGCCACATCACACGCCCGTTTCAGCAATCTGTGAAACTTAAATTCAATGCTCCGGCTTCATTTGGAGTCGAAAAAATACACTTCATATACGAAATTTGATTGGAAAGGATATTCTGGACTCATTGGTGTGGTCAACTACCGAAGAGACCAAAACACCCCCCAAAAGCCTTGGGAACTGAGAGAAAGGTCCTTTGCTACCAAAATCGACGTTCTGGATCCAATGGAAATATCAGAATCTGCAATTGAGGCCTCCTTGACCCAAAACCTGAGAAAGCTCATTTAAACTAGTTTTGAACTCAAAATATTCTCAGAAGTTCTAAAAATTTCAGCGAAGCCATTTCTAGCGTTATTTTGACATCTAGAACTATTGAAATTCTCAGAATTTCAATTTGAGCTTTCGAACCCCGACTGTTGACTGAAGTCAAACTTTGGCTCCGGTAACCACTAAAAATGCAACTTCTGACGTAAAATCTTCATTTTAATTCCAAATTAAGTTCTGCAAGTTCCCATAGACCAGATTCGGCATTCCAGAGCTGATGGAGTCAACGAAATTCACGATCGGACAATTGAAACTCAAAACGGCCAGAAAACTCAAATTTTTCAACTTAAGCCTTTAAAAACTCTTTCATTTGCAAAACTCAAGCTTATCACCATACTTTCGAAATCTGATTTTTTGCATTAGCCAATAATGAGTCAAGGCAACTTTTAAGAAGGGCAAAAATAGTAATTTGACTGAAAATACCAAAAATGACCTTCAGGATCATTACAGAGGGTATGAAAGTCATGAATTAGGGTAGAAGATTAATTGTTACTCGAAGAAAAACCGATTTCTTATTTTTCCCTTTAAAAAATAAAACTTCTTCTAAACCAAAAATCATTAATACGTAATATTTTCCCTTAAAATAATAAAAAAAATTTAGCCAAAGCCGGTTTGGCTTTCATGTTTCCCTTAAAAAAACAAGAAAATTCTTTTTGGTGATAATTATTCCAAAGTTTCCATTAATACTTTTTCGTCTTTTAAATTTTTTTTGATAATTATTATTTGAAAGTTTTTTGGACTATTTTAATTAAAAATGATTCTTTATGGAGGAATTTCACTATAATAAGAAAAAAAATTTATTTAATTTTTATTACATTTAATATTATTAAAATGATTTTAAAAAATATAGTTAAAAAATATGGTGAAAAGACAATTTTGTCTAAAGATGAGTCTTTTAATGAGGTCAAAAAATTTAAATAACATTAGTAAAGACCTTCACACTTTCAATATAGTATAAATTTAACGATTAATATATAAAGAATAATTATTAAACAAGTCCCTACATATTTATAAGTCCTTTCTCTATAATGCTTTACAATCCTAGAATATTTCAAGGTTTTTCAATATAAATCTATAATGTTCTAGGAGTTATCATATGTAGCATATTAAATTGAAATGATGAATAGATAGAAAAAGTGTATAGAGTAGCGTATGCTTTGAATTGACTAAACTTTATAATATTTAAATGCTTCATCAATATTTGAACTTTACGATCTCAAGTAATTAGCAATTTTCATGTATTTTGGGAGGAAATCATATGAATTGTCCTATGATGATAGTTTTACGGTATTAAACATTAAAATTAAGACTAGTTAGGTTTTTAACGCTTGATATTCCAAATTATAGTTCAAGACTTCATACTATAAATGTGCTTGATATTATCTTTCACATTTCTTTGAAAAAAATATTCTTTTTATAATAAAACTAACTCCACTCTAGAATTTGGTAAATTCAATTTATCATTTAGAAAAGTTGTGATCACTTATTTTTCAATAATGATTTTTGCTCCCCCCAAAAGTCATATATATGTCACAATTATATGACTTTATACGAAATTTCAACATGCATCATTAAGACTTGCAGTGGAATAAATAAGAATCGTTCACTTTTAATTTGAGGTTTTTGTTTGAAGAAATTATGACGTACATATTTTTTCTCCTTTAATGTATCTTACATAATACAAATCTATATTAAAATTCCAATTTTATGAAGAAAGACAATTCTCACATTGAAGACGGATATATTGAGTTGGACTAACATGGTTTTGAACAATCACAACCCCCCCCCCCCTAACCAACCCCTCCCCTTTTAAGTTATAATTTTTTGGTTTGAGGTAAGCCCAATTCAGATGAAAGAGGACTCCATACTAAAAGTGTACAAATCGACTTGCATTCTTACATCGTTCACCCCTTTGAATTAGATAGTGAGGATCAAAATCCATACTATTCATAAATTCAGATGTTTTCATTACGAAAGTTACATTTAAATAAGCAAATGAATTCAACATCTATTGTATATATAATCATAAAATATATTTTAATCATATATGTACCATATAATTTGCTATGATGAAAATTAACATGAATTTTTTGCGTCCCTAACTTCGTCGTACCACTCAATTCTTGCCTCCTCACCACCACGACCACCATCATTACTTTTTCTTGGAAAGCTACAAGATTTGCATAGGTGGTTCATTTTCCAAAAAGGGAGGTTTTTTTTATTATTTCTTTTTTTCATTTTATGGTAGTTGGGATCTTCCAATATCCTTGGGCATGACTTGGATTCTATCTTACTAGGCAAATCTTGGGCAGGTTTACTACGTGGCAACAATTTAAGGATTACACATGGCGTCGATAATGTTGGCAAATAGGTAAGCTACTAAATGACATGTGGCACCATCTACAAATATCCAAATTTCTACTTATTATGGTGAGGTAGATTGCATTTATTTGATAGAACAATAATTCTTTCCCTTTTGTGTTTGTCATGCTCATCCATATACTCCATCTAACTCATATTAGTCATCACATTATTCATCTATCAATCCTTTAAGAAATTATGAATGAAAAATAATTTTTTTGTTAATTTATCATTAACTCTTTTCAACATAATTAATTTTGTTTTCACTTTAAAAAATAACTAGTTTTAGCAACAAAAAAAAGGATTCATAATTATTTTTAGCTTGATTTTATAAAATTGACAGATATTTTATGATAAATATTTTTAATAATATTGGCAACTAATATAGAATGTAGATAGTACATCTTTAACTTTTTATCCCCTAATATCAAGAAATTATATTTTTGACAAAATGCTCTCTATCAAAAATGACTTCATTCACGAGACTTGAACATAAAAATCAAAATCTTTAATTAAGAATGGGAGAATACGCTCTTTTCTGTCACAATATAGTCTCAAACATATCCAAGAAAATTAAAATTAAATCGATTTAATCGACAAAAAATTGATTTAACCATAGTCTAAATACCACAAGATATTTTTGCATCTTTTTCACTTTTGATCTCTCTAATGGAGGGACATTTATTAATATCCCATGAATTTAAGAAGCACAAACTTGCAATATTGTGATCCACACCTTTTTCAACTTAGGTGGGTTGTTTGAAATAACTTGGTGAATAAAAACATCAACACATATGAAAAAGAAAACAACTAAAACACACCTGTTCTTATTATTATAAAAAATAAATAAATATTAATTATTATACAATGTATAATAACTTTATAATTATGAATTATACATTAATTGTACACTTGTTATATACTGAATATACACCAACAACAATTCAAATACTCATGACTTACTTTTGTTTAATTTTTTTAAAATTCCAAACTTAATCGTAGTGACTCACATTCATCGAGAAAGAGGGAGTATTCTTTATTTTATTTTGTGGTGTGCAAGGTATGATTACCTAGATTATTTATTTAGATTAAAAGAATATTAATCCTACTTCTTTTTTTATCTCATTCAGTATCTGATACTTATATATTAAAATTAAATCAAATTTAAATACATGTCAAAAAATTTCAAAAATAGAAAAAAAAATTTAAAAACGACTCCACACCCAACAAGGTGTGAATCTATATAACATTTGGTGAAATTTGACTATACAAATTTGACTATTCTAAAAGAAATTTAATTTGCCAACTAGAAATGAGGTACTAGTACACGAGCTTCCTCACTTAAATTTACCAAAAATTAAATTTCAACAACCTTCAAAAATTAATTGGTCAAACTAATATTAATAATTATAACTTCTATATATAGTGTCATTTCTCTTCTCATTTTTTTCACATCAAAAAAAAGAAAAAAAAAAAGAAAAAAAACATTACTACTCAAAAATGCCAAGTCCTAATTCACTTTCCATAGTAGTAATAATTATTATTTATTTTCTCATCTTCTTTTCTCCTACTACTATTCTTGCCACTAAGGTTTATGAAGCTTCAACAAGATTTAAACCTAAAATCCATGGAAGAAAAGAAGGTAATTTTCATGGTGATCAAGGTGTGGAGGATTGCTTACCAAAGGGTATTCGAAGATCGTCTGCTCCTAGTAGATATATAAATGATCATACTTTAGGTACAACAACTTGTTCATCAATCAAGAAGGTGAATAAACCATGATGTTTCATCAAATTACTTCAATTGTAGATGAAATATACAATAGAAATATGTAATATACATGTATTTCTTTCATTTTTTTTAAAATTTCTTTGGCTATGATGTATACTACTCAAGGAAGTGTGTGTGTGTGTGTTATGATACTTCTATTGCAAAATGGAAAAAAAAATATTAAGTATAGTAGCTTGTTACATGTATGCTTAATTTCCATTAATTTTATCACTATTTGAAAAGCAAGAAGCATGCAAAAAGAGATAAAGAAAATTAAAAAAAGGAAATTAGAAGGAAAAAAAAAAGGATTTGGCTTTATCTTTAGGGATAATTATTGTACACTACCCCACTTAGGGAGGCGTGAATTTTCAGTACATTTTATCTTTCTCAAATTTCATTTATAAGATTACATTTACATTTGCCATCAAAGGGTCAAAGAAGTGGCAAAAGGAACTCTAGATATTAGTTAAGCACCCACCGATAGGGCATTAATATATCTGCAGAGTATCACACATCATTAAGTCGAGGATCATAAAAAATATGTTTTCTACTAATTTAGAATTTAATAAAAAATATTGTGACTTTAATAATTTTTTCTCAGTTGTTACTTAAAAGAAAAGAGTTCAATCCTATATGATACCGATACGGTATCAATTGAAGTATCACAGATGATTAAGCTCAGTACTATATGATACCGACATGACAAATGTACTGATTGAGTATCACAAAAGAATATATTTTCTACTAATTTGTTTAATTATTTCTTTAAAAAAAAGTCCAATCCTATATAATATCAATAGGGTGTCAATATACCGGCAGAGTATAACAGAGGATTAATCTCAATCCTATATGATATCGGTATGGTATTAATATACTGACAGAGTATCACGGAGGATTAATTCATAACATATATGTTGACATTATTGTGACGACATGGCAAAATAAAAAATAAAAGAGTGAGGTAAAAGAGTAAATAGTTTGGATTGAATTCAATTTATTTTAAATAGTTTCACAATTGAGTGTATTGTGCACAGTTTTATCAAATTTAAAATTAATTATGCCGCTAGTGAGTATTGAATATTAAATGCTTATATCAAAAAGAGTTTTTTTTTTATTTTTTAATTTAAGGAAACATGTATTCAAAGTTATCAAATGATATTAATCATAAAGAGCATTTGAGTAAATTACATGAGTATTTATAAAAGTAAGTAATCTTCAACTTATTGTTTAAGGTAAATCTTACAATCAAAATATTCTTTTTCTAAAAGGAACAATTTTAAATGTTTGCATTATAATTTTGCTTTTTAAGACTGATTTCACAGTTTCTTTCCCAACAATCAAGAACATTTTTGGGATTTCTTTTAAGCAATGATTAATTGGAGAATGAAATCATGATCTAATTCCAATTTTGTTGAATGATGACCTCTAGATATGCTAATTTACTTGTTAATAAAGTATAATCACAATATGGTTTATATATGGAAGATAATTAAGATATATGAACTCATACATCTTCGGAAGACAATAGCTGGTATTGAAAAAAGATAAATTCTATCAAAATAGCAATGATGGAATGGTATAATAATGACATATATCGTTTGACTAACAATGGAGCCTACTCTGTAAGTAAGAGCTGTTGACATTCCGAAGGCACAACATCGTGGCAATTCAATAAATAAAAAATTAATAAAAGAATTTAAAGAAAAAATATTTTAATTTAGGAGTCGCTATCTAATTTTAAGGATAATTAGGAAACCAATTAATTATTTACAAAATAGTCTGTGAAGCAAAAATTTATTCCAAAGGAAAGGTATTAGCACCCTTCAGAATTCATAACTGTGGGTCCCGACTGAATTCTTTTTTTACAAATTGAGGAGAAGATACACAATATCATAATATCATAAGTAGAATAATCAATGAAATAAACACACAAAAATAGTATACACAATAATGAAAAAATAAAGAATAAACTAGTATTATTCCGTCTTTTTTAAATGGGGAGGCTTCGAAATCCGACGGATAGATTCGTCATTGGCTAAGTTTAACAAATAACGTGTATGTGAACTTAAACTACAATTTCTAATTTTAAAATGTAACAAATATAAATTTAAACTCAAAATTTTTCGTCTTTTTGAATGGGGAGACTTCGAAATCCGACGGATAGATTCGTCATTGGCCAATTTTAACAAATAACAAACTTAAACTAGAAAATTTGAATTTTCACGTAACAAATATGCATATAAACTAACTTTTTTTCGTCCTTTCGAATGGGAAGGTTTCAAAATCCGAGGAATAAATTTTTCATCGGCAATATACTCAAAAATCAATAATAAAATTATAAACAATAAAAAAAATAAATGAAGATAAAGTCAAAACTAGACTAGCCATTAAAATATGAAACAACGATAATCTAACTCAACAAACAAACCTTCAATTTAAAGAAAAAATGAACGAAACAATAGATAAAAAAGTAATAACAATATAAACCAAAATAACCTCAAGAAAGCATAGAAAAAGATAATGACATTGATACTAACATACTAATAAATAACATATTAAAAACATACTAATACTAACAATACCAACATTGTTTAACCAATAACTAAAACTAACGTTGTTATCTCATTTATAATAATTAAACATAAATAAATTATAAGCTATAATCCACGGACAAATAAAAGTGAAAACGATGGCTAAAGCAATAGAAACAATCGATAAGAATAAAAACAAAATAAAATAGTAATAAAGATATAAATAGTAAAAATCGGAACTTGCCGGCGGAGATGGATGATGAGGCAGCGGTTCAGGCGGAGTTCGCTGGAGAACAGGAGGTGCCGCGGGAGCCATGAATGCAGCTGGAGTTTTCGTGGGGCTGTTTTTCGGTGCGTTTGGGATTGGTTTTTCGTGGGTTTTGGGTGGCGTTCTAGAGGTGTATTTGGTTGATTTCAATGGGGTTTTTGGGTCGGGGTTTTGGTGGGATTTTGGGCAAAAAAGAGGAGGGAAAGGGGTCGATGTTGGTTGCTGGACAGAGGGCTTTCGCGACGGGCTGGTGGCCGAGGGAGATGGCTTTTCCGGCGGAGTTCGCGGTGGTGCTGCATTCTGGGGTTGATTTTATTGTTGTTTGGGGCTGATTTGAGGGATTGGAATGGGCTATTTTGGTTTACTGCTGGTTGCTGTAGGAGTTGGTTGGAGATGCCATGAAAATAGATTTTTTGGTGGTGGAGATCTGGTGAAAGGGAGAAGAAGGAAAGGGGCTGCCGGAGCTCCGACTAACTTTTCACCGGAGAAGAAAGATAAATAGTGAGATCCTAAAAAAGTTTAAAAAATTATTAAATTTTAATCGAAATATTATTCATTCATATCTAATTATGTATCCATTTCATGTCAAAACTTAATAGGCTAGAAGATAATGGGTCCAATTTATGGGTCAATTCGACATACGCATATAATTATACCTAATAGGCTAGGAAGATAATGAGTCCAAATTATGGGTCAATTGGATGTACGCGTATAATTATATCTGAACAAGAAAAAGAATTATCATACTGCGTTAAAATTTAAAATTAAACTAATTAAAATTATAATATTCTAAAAACAAGAGCAATTATCAAAAATTAATCTAAAATCGCTCAAAAAGTATTTTAAGCTAATTAAAAATATAACATAAAAAGTAAGAATTTTTCGAAATGTCGGACCAAAATTGGATGTCGACAAGAGCTACAACAATCTTTTGGAAATAGTACACAGAGTACGTGAAACTAGGCTAATACAAATTTTTTTGTCTTGCCCTAAACATATTTATCTGATTTGCCAATCAAAAGAAACTGGGAGAGGATGTTTAGACTTCATATACTAACATATGACAACATTTGCTACTTTAGTGAGGATAATAAAATTGAACTCCAGAAACACCAACTTATTGAATGTAGTTGGACCAGCAAATTGAACAAAGAATTGGATATCTGAACAGGCATTAGAATACGACACAATGAAGCAGCACAATGTCTAAGATAGATTAAAAGAAGACATTGAAAATAGTTCAAGAAAGAGCTGGCAACTGTAATATGGAAAGCAAGAAATTGAAAGCAATTCAGAGGGGTACTTGTAGTACAAAAATGACTTTTGCACTGATCAAAAAGGAAAATACACAGAAGATAGATTACTTGAATCAATCTAGGAAAGCTAGTAGATGTACATATTTGATTCAATAATTTTGTAATTAGTGATGTGGTTGATTGAGGCTATAGAGATTGGAGTAGATGAAATAGTTTATCTCTAAAGTGTTCATGAAATTAACTACTATTTGACACGATTTATTTAAACATAACATATAATCACACACACAAAACGCTATCGTAATCATCTTCGAGCATGGATTCACACAACTAAATTTAAATATTTTAAAAAAAATATAGCCACATAATATTTACGATATATTTAATATTTTTAATTATTTTTTTATTAAATTTGATTTTAAAAAAAACGTGTTAAGAAAGAGACGTAACGTGGCATCTAAGAAATTCTAAAAATTGTTTACTACACCAAAGTATTATTTCTCTCTCTTCTCTCTCTCCTCCAATTTTTCCTCTTCCTCGAAGCTTTGAAAATATACCCAAAATAATTTTAGTCAAAATAAACCCATTTGATACAATTTTACAATTTTTTTGTTGCTTGTTAGGTTATGGGTTGCGCATCTTCAGCTGCTGGTATTTTTTTAAATTTTTTTTAGGTTCAAAAATCTTTTATTTTATATGGGTTTGTTAAATCTTTGCTTGATTTTGGATATAAATTGAGTAAAAAATTGAATTAATTGGGTTTATTTGATTAGTTACCTTACTATTTCTTTACATGAATACCATCTAATTGATTGTTATTGATGTTCGGATCAGCTTGCATGCATCTCGATTAGTTATAATGGATACTGGGTAACTAAATCTATGGACATATTAGAAGAAATTAACTAGTATTTGAACCTGAGGCCTCCTAGTTCATGACCCATGTTATTAACCACTAGGCCACACCCTTAGGCATGACTTAATTACAATGGATATTGAGTAACTCTGTCTATCGAGAATTGGACATATGAGGAAAGAAATTAACTAGTATTTGAACCTGAGGCCTCGTAGTTCGTGACCCATGTTATTAACCACTAGGCCACATCCTTAAGGTATGACTTTATTACAATGGGGTACTGGGTAACTCTGTCTATCGAGACTTGGACATATGAGAAGAAATTAACTAGTATTTGAACCTGTGACCTCGTAGTTCTTGACCCACGTTATTAACCACTAGGCCACATCCTTAAGGTATGACTTAAGTACAATGGGTACTGGGTAACTCTGTCTCTCGAGACTTGGACATATGAAAAGAAATTAACTAGTATTTGAACTGAGACCTCGTAGTTCGTGACCCACGTTATTAACCACTAGGCCACACCCTTAGGTATGACTATGGTATTGCTTTTTTTTTCTTTTTAATGACTGTAGTGTTCGGGTTAGCTTGAACCTTGAACTAATCCCATGGGATACCTAAACCTCCCACTAGTAGCAGGTACCAGGTAATTCTGTCGACTAAGACTAGAACAGATGAGAAGAAATCATCCAGTGATTTTTTTTTGTTTTTGTTGAGATTTGAACTTGAGATGTCATGGTTTTGAACCTACTTTGTTGGCCGCTAGGCCACACCGTCGGGAGTAACCATGATTTATTATTATTCTTATTGGCCTGTGGCTATGCTGAGTTGTGGTTAGTATGATGAGGAAATGAAATGAGCTTGAATGAAGAGATGAGGAGTTACATTACCGATTCAAACTCGTTTGGGACAGATGTGTATTTATATTGTTGTTGTTTATTGAGTTGTGGTTAGGAGTAGGATGGGGAAGGTTATACTAGCTAATGTTGTGTTTAATACTTCCTTTTGGTTATGCAGATAGGAATTCAGGACGGGCTGCTGGACTTAATCCTGATAATGGTGGAGCAATTGACCCTAAAAATCTTAAAGTGAAGGTAAAGTTTGAGACTTTGAACTGAGCCCTTTTATGCTATGGCAAAGTGTTAGTTCATTTGGTCCAATTTATGTCACTCTTTCGATTTTTGACAACTTCATATGTTTGACACCGTTCTAGTAATGTTACTTTGTACTACTTTCACAAGTTTTCAAATTCATTTAACTAATCAAGTTTTGATTTTGATGCGATGGGTTTCAGCAAACTGTCTATTTAAACTATAACTTTAGTTGTTGTTTTGCCAGCTGCCTTTACTGTTAAGTCAATTAAGTATAAAAGTCCATGCTCAATAGATGGTGTCACCTAAATTGGGACAGAGGAAGTTGTTTCTACAATCCTAATACCTAGGATATTATGATGATAGTAGACTATCACAGTCCATATGACGTTGGGTATGCTATAGAACTTTTGATAAAGCAAGTAGTTTAATTGATGTGAAGATATCACCATATAACCAAAAAGATCTTTCTCCAGTTACTAATCTCTGTATTAGTTATTACATCTTCCGCCCCTCTTTGTCGCATCAAAAATATCAGAGCTTTGTAGCTTCACACTTCTCCAACTAAAGCAGCCGCTTCTTAAGCCTTGCCTTGTTTCACACTGAAGAAGTGCCATTCCCTCGCTTCACTTCCCGGCTTTAAGCAATGAAGCACTCGCTTTTCACTACACTGCCCACACTCTATTAATCTTGGTTTATGATGAGAAAAGGCAATCAATTAAGTTGTTCTAACGGCTCATCCTACTTTGTGGATATTGAGTGTCTACCAATTCGAGATGCTTGTACGCTATTGTTTCCTATTTCCTATGCCAATCTGGCTTCCTGCAATGGTAGATCAATAAGAGGCATTTCCTGATGAACTTGGAGAAGAAGTGCAAATCCTTGTTCATCTTCTACAGTGTTTGTAGGGCAAATTTCTCAATTGGTAAAAGAATCATTAGGGTTTTTGTGTTTTCCACTTGAAATTGCTTTTGTTCTCATTTTGATATTGTAATTTCACAATTCATAGTTGTATCTGTTGAGGACATGATTAAGTTAAAAAGGAAAAAAGTTTCTCAACAACGGTTTAAACTTTCCAGTAGGGCGTCCGACAATTCAAACATTGTATTAGAGCATGGAGAAGTTGTGGGTTCGAGAAACACTACTACTGTTCATTAGAAAATTAAATTGCCTTTTCATTAAAAAGAATCAAGCCCACACTTGAGAGGGGCTGTTGAAAACATGATCAATTGAGTAAAGAAAAAGTGTATTCTTTCTGCCAACTTAAGCTCTTAAATGGGATGACCGACAGCTCACAAAATTCAAATGCTATTCATACTAAATCTGTTGCATTAATGACTCAAGTTAATGAGATTGGGGAAGGGTTGGAGTGGCTTGTTTTTCAGTAGGTACTGTTCATTAAGAAGTGAACTATCAGTGGTGCGGTTCTACGGTTCATAGGTTCATGAATCTGATTAGTAGGGAGTATCTTTTTTTTTATTTGCACCGGGTGTCCAAGTTTCTTTGAGCCCCGGCTAACCCCGGGGGTGCACAGGCCCTCGGCAAGGAGTTTTCCGCAAGTGCACCACGGTTAATTCAGGTTTTACCCAGTCCGATATCTTGCTTAGACATTATAGTCAATCTTTGCAGAGCTCAGTGCTATTTGAAGCGTTGTTTATTTTCATCTAATATCATACTCTGTCTAATAGATATACATCAAAGAACGAAGGTTCTTGATCATCATGATGGCTCCACTCATTTTTTTTGTCATTCATATTTCTAATGAGGAACGGATACTAGTTTAGTTAGCTGGTTAATGGATATTGTTGAAGGTCAATGTTTGAGTCAATATAATAGTTTTATCTAACTACGAATATATTCCTCATAATAATCTTACTTATCAAAAAGGATATATTCTTTTTTTGTTCATCAGTGACCTTTTAAATCTATCTGAAGTTCATGAGATGATCAGATTGAGTCTTACAGACAAATTTTAGAAAGTGTAGTGACTTGGAGACATAGGCCTGAATGACTGTTATGGAAATTCAGTGGGAACATCTCAATGAGCATTTGTGGGATCATGGCTTTGTTTGCTAAATTAGAGTCTGTCAAGTAAGAATGTGAATTTAATCTACTGCTAGGCTATAGCTAACTTATCTTCTCGCTGGAATAAACTTCCAGTACTGTATGTCATACTTATGACGATTGGTGCTTTTGGAACTTTCAGATTATGATTATTTATGTTCAATTAGTCTCCTGGTTGGAGACTTGGAGTACATGTGTTCTCCTGAATCGTGGAGGTCTCTTAAATGCATTTTTCTGTACAGGCATGGCCTGCAGCTTTTCATGGTGCATTCAAAAGTGTGATAATAAGTCCCTTGCACCCTATTTGTAATACTGATTTGCCTTTCCCCCAACATCATTTGCAGCTGGTACTATTGGGTGATTCTGGTGTTGGTAAAAGCTGTATTGTTCTGCGCTTTGTACGTGGTCAATTTGATCCGACATCTAAGGTATGTATATGTTAATTGTAAATTTTTTGTGTTCTTATATAATGCGACATCATCTATTGTATTCGGTTCCCACCTCCCGCCTTTTCCTTTTCCTTCTGGTGTGTGCTTCAGTGGACTGTGACAGTGTATGCTGTGTATCTCAGCTTGTTTCAAAAATAATTTATAATTGTTGCTTTGATTATTTTAGGTGACTATAGGAGCTTCTTTTCTGTCTCAAACAATAGCCTTGCAGGACTCAACTACAGTTAAATTTGAAATATGGGACACAGCTGGTCAAGAGAGGTATGCGAGCCAAGTTTCATGTTGAATTTATCTCTTTCTGTTCTAGACTCTAAAGTAATTTTTCCAATAACCGAGAAATCCCCTGTGAGTTAGATGACCCAACTCTTGACTCAGAATAAAAATGGAAGTCCCTAATTATGGACAAAAGATAATTGTACGAAGGACCTTCAAGTTCTGCTGTCTGCCTTGCTTTCAGGTATGCAGCACTTGCACCATTATACTACCGAGGTGCTGCAGTTGCTGTGGTTGTGTATGATATTACTAGTCCTGAGTCTTTTGCCAAAGCGCAATACTGGGTCAAGGTATTTCTCTTAAGAATGGAAGAGAGTCTTCTGTCCCCTTTGTTTGATATTCGTGTTTGCATGAGATGATAGCAACTATGTAGCAGTCTACCATTTGATCTGATTTTCATTTTCTCTTGCAATAATCTTCTTTTCTTTTTTCTTTTGTGGAAATAACTTGCGAGCCGGTGTGTGTTGTGACAATGCCCGTTTAATTCTCTATTTATCCACTTTTTTTCTTTCTCTTCTTCTTCTCGAGGGGTAGGTGGACAAGGGATTTTTGTTCCGCTGTGCTGAATTATGGATGTGTAAATGATTACCCATTGCTGCCTTCCTTGTCAATACTTGTTCATAGCAGGGGACTGCTTTATTCATATCTTCACTCTGCAGAGATTGCTCCTTTTCTTGGGATTTGATGTGCCAAGGATTTGCTTTGTTCAAGTGGAGCGCAACGTTGTTATACCTTAACAAATTCAATAAATCACAGACCAACCAAAATCTCCCTGGCATAAAATGATGAAGAAAACTACTTCTAGTATTTAGTAAGATGGGCTTAACTTCTACAGCTGATTGTATTTATTTTTGTATATGTAAACAATTTCTCAAGTTTTTGATGTAAATGATACTTTAAAAGAAAAATTCTGGTCACAAAGAGGTAGGAGGAACCAAAAGTCTAGATTACGTTTAGAGTCTTTTCATTTTAGAGCTTGGTGTTAATACAACAACCTGAATGGAATTGTGTCTTCCCTTAGACTGCTCCAGGATCAAATTCCATGTTTGCAAAGAGGTTTTTTTTTTCGTTGACAGAGGTGAGATCTTTTTGATTAGGTGTGCCGAGTATGCAAAACTTGGAAGGAGGTGATAATTTGGGGATTGATGGTAAAACAAAGATATGAACCTAGAGAGATCTTCATTGAGTGAGCACCAAGAGATGAACTGTATTTAAGGCCTGGGTCAAATAATGAAAAAGAGCAACATTCTGCAGTGTCCTTTTTTCCCCTTGTTGCAGTAGGCGTAAACCTGTCGTTAAGGACCAAAAACTTTGGATTATTAAATTTATGTACCCTCTACCTGGGGGTTCATGCATGCACAATTCATGTATCCTATTTGTTAAGTGTCCTTGATATGAATCAAGAACCACAGTGGGAGGTCACAGACTAACTTGCTCTATTTTATCTTTTTCTGATAACCGTGGTGTCCGGACGTGAACTCCATGAGATACCTACCACCAGCAACAGGTGCCAGATAACTCTGTCCACCAAGGCTAGGACAGATAGAAAAAAATGCTAGTGTGTTTTTCTCTGCTTGGATCTGAGACTGAGAGTTCATGGTTCTCAACCCACTTCATTGACACACTAGGCCACACCCTTGAATGCTCTAGTTCATTGATAAGCATCTCCAGAAGATCCTTTCAAGGTTTATGTACAGCCAGGATTTCAAGTTTATCTACTGTTATCATGAGCTAATATATTTTGAAGCTCATTCTTTCCCCAAGAGTTCCTGATGGAAAATCTTGTTGCCGCATATGTTAATTTAACACTGCAGTTCTTTGTTTGACTAGGACAAATATTTGGCAAAAGATGGAAAAGGTAAAAGATAGATAAATTATTTCTTTAGGCCATAATTCAAGATTTAGGTATCTGCATGAGATCCATATCTTAGACATGTCGATCAGCATAAAGGATAACCCCACGTTTGGCGATTCATGGTTATTGGTGTCCAATTCATTTGGTGTTTCTAAATGAGTCAGTCTATCGGCAAAGGACAACGATAACTACTACACCTCAATCGTGGGGGGGGGGGGTGTCACTTTATGAATCTTCACTTTCCATGTGACTGGTCATCCTGTCGTACAAGTTGTGCTAACTGATTTGTGGTTTTCTGAAATTTATTTGTGTAAAATGTTCTATTTAGTAGCTGCTGTTTGATTGCAATTTTGTAGGAATTGCAAAAACATGGGAGCCCTGATATAGTCATGGCTCTGGTTGGCAACAAAGCCGATCTCGACGAAAAAAGAGAAGTAACAACACAAGTGAGTATCGTCAACGTCTTACCAGTGCTGTTAGACATTAAATTACTTCTGGCATACTGATCTTTTTGTGTTTCTTGCTTTTGAAGGATGGAATTGACTGTGCTGAAAAGAACGGTATGTTCTTTATAGAAACATCTGCTAAGACAGCTGATAATATCAACCAGCTGTTTGAGGTATATTCCTAATGTCTTCTCCAAAATGAAATGTCAACTTTTTCAGATGTATAAATTTATTTGGGACCTTTATATAAGCGAGTGAAATGAATTCCGAGGCTATTAACCTACACTGTTTCTGCAACTGTTTAAATTTAGAACTTAATCCAGTTGTGGGGGACTACCGTTTGTTCATCTTATTCATCTTCATCGGGCTTTTCAGTTTTCTCTTGCTTTTCTTGTCCTCCGTTTAATGGTAGAGAAAGGGAACAACACTGCCTGAGCATTTCAGTCTGATCAAGAGAGTTTTCTGAGGATCTTGCGTTGCTCGAGATGAGATTTGTTCAATTTAGCACCAATCTCATATCAATATGATACAAAAGAAAAAGTACAAAGTAGTTGTCTATATTTCCAACCGGCATATAAATCTATGACACGACCTACAAGACTCCTACAGAACAGTAGAACGGAAAGTATAGCATACTACTTGTAGTCGAAATATAGAGATCCTTATCTTCCGTTATGCGTTATATATCTCTAGGCCTGCAGTTGGACACGAATATTGGGTAACATTCCCTTAGTGATGGTTTTACTTGCAGGAAATTGCCAAGAGATTGCCACGCCCGACTGCTGCTTGACCATCAAGATCACAGATTAATATAAAACAGCTGCAGCAATGCTGATTGCCGGGTACTGCCTGTAATACCATGTATATGAAGTCATTTTCGGTCTCTTTTTCTCTGCATTACTCTTGTTATGATTTCTGATCTTGTAATCACAATCCCTCTTCCACGAGTTGTCTTGACATATAACTGTGAGAATTAAGGAGACCAAAAGCTCACTGTAACTTGTGTGAAAGATGGAAATATTTGACTGATTTCAGTGACATAAATGTTTCAAGTTCAATGAATGTTTAGCTCAGTAACAAACATGTGAGTTGTGATACTGAAAATATATGCAAAGTGTTAGTATGCTAAGGTTAGAGAATATTTGAATAGAACGACGCTTTACAACAAAAAGGGCAAGTCCCGTGCACTAAAGTTTTCCTTATGTAGCTCATGAAAAATTGTCAAAATCGCTTGTTTTCTATTTTTTGGTCCATAAAATCCTATCAGGTGTTCTCTAGTGTTGTCAGACCACTTGGGACTCTTGCTGGGCTCATTACGAACTCACTCGTATGATTTTTTGAGAAAATTGTCCCTGAGCTTGTAGGGTCTAGGGAAGACAATCTTATATTGCATTTTTGTTGAAAAAACTCCCCCAGAACATGTAATACTATTAGAGGTTGTTTGGTATGTGGATGAGATATGCAAAGTTGTCTCTTGGGATTAAATAATGAGAAAGAGACAAATATACCTTTCAATTTTGCTCTATATATCCCTCATAGTGTATTATGTATACCCTTTACATTAATATGTCTATATTTACTTAATTGAAAAAAACTAAAATATTAGTTTTTAAATTTAAAAAATGTCATGTGGCTTTCAAAAATGATCTCACTTTATCTTACGGATTCGACAAATGGAAAAAATTCAATTCCTCTTTTAGTCATTAAAACGGGTTTGGATTGGATCTGAATAAATGGATAATTGGGCCTTTTTTTAAAAAAAGAAAAATTGGATCGGGTTTGGGTGCTTAAAAGATATGAGGTAATTTTTTAAGCTGCGTGAAATTTTTAGAATTTAAAAATCAATTAAATTTATTAATTTTTAATTTATTTTGTTCATGAAAAAGGTAAATTCACACCATTTATTAAACGATGAAGGTATATATGCACTATTTGTTAGATGACAAGGGTATATATGCATCATTTTTTTTTTATGAGAAATATATTTTTTGATGAAGAATATATTTACTCCTTTGCCCTTAAATAATTTCACGATAAAAAACATGATTGAGGAAGATTACAACCTCATTCATCAAGTACATGAAAACGAATTCAAACGAAGAAGAAATAGAAGAATTTCGTAAAGGATAAGAGCTACGATGAAATTTTAAGGGCCGCAAATTACCTTCACATTAGTGATTTGATTGATTTATCGTGTCAGTCGATAGCCGATAAAATTAAGAATAAGTCTGTGAGGGCTATTCGGAGGATGTTTGAGATTACTAATGAAGAAGAAGACAACATAAGTGGGCTCATGAAGGACCAGAGATTGATGATACTGTTGATTAGTTTTAATTTGTTTCGATTATATTATATTTTTATTATATGAGAGTGTGTAACAGAGAGGGCAAGAAAAAAAATATTTTTTTAACTGAAAAAATGGAAGTGTTATCGATTTAATATAAATATTCGATACGAATATAATTTTTCTTGTGAGATAACAAATATTTTGAATTATTATTTCAGGATAAAAACAACGGAACAATACATTTGTTCTTCTTCGAATTTTTCTTAGGAATTATACAACGTTATATTATAAAAAAAATTAATCAAATATATTCTGTATTCACACCTAATATATCTCATCTTTATTCTAAACTTGGTCCATAAGAAGTGATCAAAATGGATAAGCCAATCGCAAAATTATCTTATTGGCTTATTGATATTGAGCTCTCGAATAAATAGTTGGGGAGCATATTGAAATTTTATAATTAACAACTTATTGGTGTGGGGGTGGACTATTCAATTTTCTTATAAACGTTAAAAATTATCATCCTTACATTTTTATTTTAGGTATATTAGTCTGATTTGGTTAGGGTTTTGAGTTTTATTGGTGAGTGTTTTTTATATTTATAGGAAGAAAATTAGATGAGTGTTTTTATATTAGGAAAATAATTAAGTTTCCTTTTAAGTGCAAAGTTTGAAATAAACTATAAATATGCAACCTTGACATTCCATTTATAGTATTTCAAAAATTTAAGTCAACAAAATCAAGGAAGGATTGATCAAGATTTAATCAAATGTTTCGAGCTTGAATCTTAGCTATGAAGAAAGTTTTTTTGAAAGCATGGTCCTCAAGATGAGCTCTCCAACCAACGCACAATTCAAATTTAGTTAGGACTATAATTTACCATAATTGAAAATATCACTTGACAATTGGAATGTTTTAGTTGAATTACCATATTTGAATATGGGAAAGAAAAATGAGGAGAAAGACTATGTTGATGTGAGGACATAAATTAGGGGGAAAAAATTTAAATGGTAAATAAATAAATTTCTCTATTTTAGATAATTTTGAAAGTGATGTGTATCAATATGTTTGACTCCAAATATAGTATATAATTTTTACATAGTATTTCATCTGTCCCAATTTATGAAATTTTCAAATTTTTTGAAAAATAAAATTTATAAAAATTTTACGACCAACAATAGATTGATTTAAATCTTGAAAATTCACAGGTGTCACATAAATAGGAACAAATGGAGTAATGAATAATAGATAATTATTTAAAAGTATAATTTAAATTCATAAATATGATACTCCTTCCGTTTAAAAAGGATGACCTACTTTTTTTTTTGGGTATATTTCCAAAATAATAACCTATTTCTTATTTTTTTTGGCCAACATTTAAATTTTGACTTTTCACGTGACATATTTAAGGTCACATGATGAAAGAGCATTTAGGTATATTTGACATAACTTTATTTTACAATGACAAAGTTAGAAAGTCTCATTATCCGTCTTATATTTATTACTTTTATCATAGTTTATATACTATCATTTGTTTTTCATTATTAATAATTTTTTTTTCTTTTTTCCATATTTAGTACCTTCTGCTTGTGGAGCTTGATTTTTGAGACGAAGATTTTTCAGAAGTAACCTCTCACTATAACGTAGTGTACCCTCTCCTACGTGACGCGTGGGATTCCATTTTTTTATTTTGTTAAAATTCATATTAAGTTAAATTAAATTTTTTTTTTTTTAAGGAAGAAATAAGTCTAATTAGAAGTTCCTCACATACTCTTCCACTTTGGGGAGTTTTTCTAGGATTTTTTTTCCTCATTTCCCCCAATTCATTCAGTCAATGTCTCTTCATCGTCACCGGCGTCGGGAATTCACCATCAATCAACGGTCTCCTCATCATCAGAGCCGCCGGAGAGCAAGATTCTAACCTTAAGATCCGCCGACAATGTCGAATTTCAAGTCGAAGAATCCATCGCCGTTCAATCTGGAACTTCAAAAACATGGTGGAGGACGGCTACACAGTCATTCCGATCATGAATGTCGGTAGCCAGGTCCTAACTAAAATTCTCGATTACCTAATGAAGCACTCGGAGAAAACTGGTGCTAGTGAAGGAGAACTGAAAGCATTCGCGATGAATTCGTGAAGATGAGCTCGAGAGAACTGGCTGTTTTTGTATATGCTGCCAATTTCCTTAACATTCCTGGTTTGATGAATCTGTTGTGCCAGGCGGTTGCTGATAGAATTAAGAACAAATCGGTGAATGCTGTTCGGAAGATTTTCAATATTGCTAGTGATTACACCAGAGGAGTAAACAGAGGTTTGCGCTGAACATGAATGGGCTCATGAAGGAGAGCTTGACGATTCCGTTGACGTCGAGGACGAGGACGACGATGACACATCGGAGGAAGAGGAATGAGCAGAGGTTAGACATACGAACTTCCTTCACTTAGTTCGTATGTCTAATTCTTAGAATTTTAAATCTCGTAATAAAAATTCTGACTCCATCGCTCATAACAGTACAAGAAGGAATGGTTTCAATTTGCATGTCACTAAAGGACTATCCATCAACGGTCCACATTTAATATTGTGGCAAACGTACAACAAAAAAGAAAAGTTAGTAACTATTTTTTCTGTTTATAAGTTTAACATTATACATGTGCAAAGTTTTCACAACAAACAAACATGGCAATGAACAATACGAATCATTGTGTTAATGTATTCATAATAATATCTAACTTCTATGTTTGAAATTATTTGTTTCTTTGTGCAGTAAGGAGAAGAATTGAAGAGAGAAGAATGAAGCTATAACATACATTGTCTTTTTTACTTTTGTTGTTTGGTTTAATCGCGGATCCCACTTGTAGAATTTCACGGATGTATATGTTTTCTGTTGTTGTGTTCTGGTTTGGTTTATGATTTAGTTAATCTTGCTATGTGTTTATTTTGTGTATGTAATTACTGAACTTGATAGTCGTGTTTTACTTCTCTATATTTTGAATCTCCTTGATGAAAATTCTGATTACGCCATTGTCGATATATATATATAATCGTCAATGTCATACCATCAAAATAAACAAACACAAAGTAATTAAAGTCCAAAGAACAAACAACTCAATTATTCAATAGTGCAAAATACACTAAATCACCATGAATAACACCCTTTAGCCACTAATTATTAATCTTTTCGTTGATAACTGTACTGTCAGGACCAACTTACACATACCTTGTCTATCTAGTATACTTAATAATAAATGATACGATTGTTACAATAACCTAGTTAACGGTATCATCAATCTCAGGACCTTCAAATGCCCACGGAGCATCGTTGATAATCTCCTGCTCTTCTTCCTCAGTAAAATCATTCTCAATCTTCAACATCTCGCGAACAGCTCTAACGCTCTTGTTCTTGAGCCTATCAGCTGCAGATTGACAACATAACTCCATCAACTCATGAATGTTCAAGTAATTCGCTGCCATTATGATATCGAAGAGCTCTTCCCAATCCATACTCACGAATTGCTCATCGAACTCCTTGAGATCGTCTTCCTCACCTATGAGAGGTAACAAAAATCAATCCATTTATTTGTAAGTCATCCAACTCGCTCAAGTTTGAATTATGAGCATGTTTTCATTAGTACTTGAGTTTCAAGATCCTCTGTTTTCGATTACCTGATATATAAGTTATAACTACATGCTCAATTAACAAAAGGTCAAATCTCGAATGTAATGAGCCTATCTTCATACATGAGTGCTTGATACTGCTCTCAACCAGTCGTAACAACAAAAGAACCCATCAAAATATAGAGAGATTTGGTCATGTAACATGTTGGACGACTTGAGTTATGATATGTTATTTGATCCAACCGATGTTGGTGCAAGCAAATTTTAAATGAGCCATGACTCGTTATTTAATCGTACTTTGTTTTCTTTAAAAAAAGAAAAAGGCGTACTTTTACAATAGTCATTTTCTTTTAGAAATAATCTTATGGAATTTTACTAGTGAAATATGAAACTCCACTAGTCGATAAAATCATCAAACTATATACTTAATTCATTAGAAAAAGGGGTCATTTTCTGTATAACATAATTATTAGTTAACTAGTTTAGTCTATGTATATTGCACGTGCGTAGCAATTGTAAGTAATAAATATTTATATAAAAAAATAAATTATTATGTGTATGTTATATTATTAAGTACAAAGCTTAAAAATATAATCAATTATAATAAATCAACAATAACATAAGGATTATGCTAAAAAAAAAAAAAGATGACTATTTGAAAGTAGCTATAACAACTGTAATAATAGAATATTGTGATTTAACTTCGATCCAAGTTTTCTAAAATCAACTCCATATGGTCCTTTGGTATATGGAGTCATTAGCAAATCTTGTCAAAATTGTAAATACGCCACATTTCAAATTACTAATTGTATATGAGTCATTAAGAACAAAAATCGTAGAATATTCTCAATTAACAAATATATACCAAGAATACATGATAATCTGTTATTTAAACTTTAAGAACATACCAAAAAATTAAGCGTTAAAAATTGACTTGTTGATTAAAAGAAATTGTAAAAAAATATATATTTTAGGACGATTATGAGGGGGGTGGGTGGGTTATTATTTCCTAAATTAAACTAGCGTGATAATTTTGAGTTTCTGGGTTGTTGATTTTTGTGTTTTATAAGGAAAATTTGTCAAAATATGTTTTTCTTTTTAATATAGAATTTAGGACTATTTAAATTTAAATATTACAATATAATGATATAATAGTTCAGATTTTGACCTTTTTTTTTAGTTCTCTCTTCCTATTTGTTTGGACTCTTTTCGTTTGATATTCTGAAAATTTTTTTAAAACTAATTTTGTCAATTATTTAGAAATTTTTTAATAATGACCAAATCTAGTTTAACTGGAAAAAGATTTTCATCGCAGAAATTTAACCTTAATAAGAAAATTTTCTCTATTTAATTTTTAATATATTTATTATAGTCAATAGTTAAGATTATTAAAATAATAATAGTACATTCATTTAAGAAAAAAGGTGAAAAGACGATTTTGTCTAAAAAAGATTCTTTTAATGAAGGGCAAAAAGTTCAAACAACATTTCTAACATTATAAAATGCTATTACATGTCTTTCAGCATTCAACTTTTGCAGCAATTCGGTATCTATTTCAGATGATTCACCCTATAAAGTTATTATTTTCCGATCACATCTGAATTTGACAACTAAATAAATAAGTATAAATTTTGAAATTTATAATAGAAAATTTTTTTAAAGCTAAGATTATTTACAGTTTTCATAATAATCTTTTAAAAATAAATTTAACTTACTTCTTGTTCATAGGTACGATCTCTCTTCAATTTGTTTTTTCTCCAATAAAGATCTTTGAACTTTCAAATATCCCTAGTATATCTGGAGATAAGATTATGAAAAAATTATTAAGAGGAACATATTATTTTTATATTAAATAGTTGATAAAATCTGAAAGACTTACCTAAGTATTTTCCCATTATATGTAATGTTGTATCTTCAAATGAAACAAAATTATTTGAAAAGGAGACAGTAGAAAACTGACTGCCGCAGTCATGAACTACATGTTTATCGATGAATCCAATCTCAACCTCTTTGTTTACCGATGAAAAATTTTGATTAACACATTTAATGTGTCCATTTATAATGTAATAAACTTTGTCTTGTTGTAATTTTTCGTTTCACTTTACAACATGATTATTAAAAAGTGTAACACTCATTTTTGTGCCTCTGTTAAAAAATTAAACGTTAACGACTAAAATATATATGTAATGTTAAAAAAAAAAAGGAAAAAACTATGACCTCTTACAAATGTTAAAGTCTTTTAAGTGCATTTATTGGTGTCTTTTTTTATATTATTTTATTAATCCATTCCTAATAAGTAAGACTTTTACTATCCAGTAAAAATCGTATTCTTTTAAGGTATTAATTATTACAACTATCGCAAGATTGTCTAAAAGAAATTGTTGAAAATAATAATAATAAGAATAATATATGAACTTATAACATAAAAATAATTATGAGATGAAAAATTATTACCTTACTTGAAATATTACTTAATGTGAATAGATGAAACTTGTGAATAGATGAAGATGTCAAAAATAAAATAATAGAAAATTTTAAATAACAACAATTTGTTAGACTAAATTAACTAAACGAAGGTCATAATATAATTCAAATAAAATAAGTTAAACTGACATAACAAATTAATATTATTTTCTTTAAATGAAAATAAAGAGAAAAGAATATGAAATAAAGAGAGTATACAGAAATCTGATAATCAAATTGAAGTTCGGGAAAAATCATAAAATAAGATCCAACACCACTTAACACAAATTGATGAAGGGAGTGAATGAATCAAAAGTTGAAATTGAAGTGTTTTTATAGAAGTAGAGAAGTCATAAATTAAAAAGAAAAGAAAATAATATTTTATTATATTTAGAACAAAACTTTTCATCATATAATTAGAATTTCTGGTGAAATTAGGAGAACTTTGTGTAGAAATTATTCTTTATCTAATTTTTATTTATATTTAATATTATTAAAATAATAATTCTAAAAAAAAATGAAAAGACGATTTTGCATAAAGAAGAGTTTTTTAATGAAGGACAAAAAGTTCAAACAATATTATTAACGACGTTCACACTTTTAATATAGCATAGATTATTACTATATTTCGTGTTATTCATGAACTTTACCCATTTTAACCGTCATTAATTTAACCCGACCCACCTTTTTACCACACTCTTTATTACTCACCTGTTTCCACAGCCTTTCCAGCATCCTCCTCGTTCTCATCCTTGTCTTCCTCCTTAGTAATGTGCTTATTCAGATATTCAATCACCTTAGTCAATGTTTTACCATCGATATTTGGTAATGGAATTACACTCGTAGCACATCCATCTTCGATCATGTTCTTAATCATTTCTGATTGAATAATTGCATCTTCTTCAACTTTGAATTCTTTATCATCGTTCGATTTTAATGTCACCATGTTCTTCGATTCTGCCATTAATGGATGCTTCTAGATTGTTCCACGCTAAAATAATAATGAAATAGTTTTTTGGGGTATATGTTAATTTTTTTAAATTATGGGGGGTATTTATTGAGGTTAAAAGGGTCCTAAAAAAATGGATCAATGTTAAAATTTGGAATTAAAAATGTAACAAATTTCCGAAAAGACTAATTCTTTATTTTTCTTAGGGACAAAATTAAATGGATCGTAAATAACGGATACAAGAGGTCTTTTATTTTTCTTCTATTTTCTATTTTTGGTAAGTAAATAACAAAGTTATTAAAAAAAATAATTAATTTAATTTATTACATTTCATTTTACTAGAATTAATTTGATTAATCTTTAGAGTGAAATTAATATATTAATTTAATATTTGAGATGTAAATTATGTCAAGGGTGGGTCAAGCAGACAAAAATGCGTCAGCCCAGACTTTTTCTGATTTTGACAAAAAAAAAAAAGAAACGTCAAGTCAAACATTCAATTTTTATTTGAACAAAACGAAGGAAATAAAATCTATTAAAAATAAAAGAATCTCATATATATATATATATATATATATATATATGAAAGTATCATAATTTATGAAAATTATTAATAAATTTTGTTTTTTATAAATTTTATCACTTACTATTCTTCTATCCTTATCTTCGATCTCCATATATTATTATCTCGAGTCATGTCTTCGTAAGTTGCGGTTATATCATATTACATTTAATTCCTTTAATTATTGTTCGACCTACTTCTACATCTACATCTCCTAACAAGCAAACCTCTCATAGATCTTTTTTGACGTATTTGTGCACTTTTTCATACGTTCAAATCATCCAGTCTCATTTTTCTAATTTTGTCCTTCATAGAGGCCTCACACCTTGCCCGTTTGAC
>JAPFFP010000008.1:3374206-3391046 GCA_026153255.1 Solanum medicagineum | reverse complement strand
ACATAACAATAATTCAATATATTCTATGAAATTTCATTAAAAA
This sequence comes from Solanum medicagineum, assembly GCA_026153255.1. Taxonomy (NCBI): domain Eukaryota; kingdom Viridiplantae; phylum Streptophyta; class Magnoliopsida; order Solanales; family Solanaceae; genus Solanum; species Solanum medicagineum. Next base: position 3,391,003 of record JAPFFP010000008.1, on the reverse strand, counting down.
TACAATTTTTTTATATATATATCAACATCAAATAATTATTTTTGGAAAAAATATTATGGATTAATCATGATTAAGTAATAAATAAATTAAATATATAAAATAAAACATATTACATATATATTTTTTTATTTAGTATAAATATGATGGAAAATTAAGTTTATTATTCTCTTCGCTCCATTTCAGTTGTCAGATATACTAAAATTATTTGTCCCAAAATAACTGTAAATTTAGATAGTCAAGAGAGGATTGATTATCTTTTTCCAATTTTATAATTACCATTAATTATTTTAAAATTAAGAGGCACATATATAAATAAATATTAAATATTAATAAGAGATATTTTAGTCAAACAATGATTTTAATTAATTTTTCTTAAGAATTGTGTCACATCTTATCAATTGCTCTCCATTTCTAAGTTGATGGCCTTCGTGATAGTTTCATCGATAATACCTACCAAATAAAAGGCTTGTTCAGGAAGACCATCTAATTCTCCAGAAAGAATTAATTGAAATTCTCGAATTATTTCTGCTAGACCGACATATTTCCTTGGAGAACCGATAAATACTTCTACTACGAAAAAGAGTTTGATAAGAAATGCTCAATTTTTCGTGCTCTTGTTACGAGTAAACAATCCTCTTTGGATAATTCTTCCGATCCAAGGATAGTTATAATGTCTTGAAGTTCTTTGTAACATTGTAAAGTTTTGCTTAACTCTTTGGGCGGTTTCATAATATTCCTTGCCAATGATATGAGGTTGAAACATGATTGACATCGAATCTAAAGGATCTACTACTGAAAAAATATCTTTGGCATGAGACGATGGAGAAAGTATTATACTTTCTTATCTCAATTTATACAACCCATTTTAAATTGACATATTTTTATATTTTATAATTATTTAATTTTAAAATGTTACACCATATAAATATCTTTAGATTACAAGTTTTAAAAATCTCTTTTTACTCTTAAATTTTATACCTAGTCAAACTATGTTGGGTCAATAAAAATGAAGGGAGTATTATTGTCATTATCACTAATCATCATTAAATATGTCAAATCTAAAATTAAATTAAGATAAACTCTTTTTTAAAATGACTGATAAAAGCTTTACAAATCAATATTTTCCATTTCATCTTTGCTTTACCTGCTCAGTTTCCGCGTGTGTATGTGTGTTCATACAGAGAACTTTGAATTTTTCTTAGATTCTCAAAATTCATCAATTATTTGAGCTTGAAATCACCTCAAAACCCCAAAAATCTCATGTGTTTTTTTCATAATTTTCTCCCAAATTTAGTGAAATCAGTAGTGATTTTCCTAGTCAACTCATCAACCAACTGCCAACCAAACTAGAATTTGCCAAATTATTGCTATTTCCCCATCTGGGTCTCTCCAATTTGATTAAAGATTCCATTTTTCCATCTGGGTGTCTCTCAATTTGATCAAAAATTCCTTTTTCCCAACTCGGTTTTGCCCAATTTGATTAAAGAATCGAGTTTTGTTCATATGGGTAGTCAGAAAGAGGACTTAATCAACCAGTTGACGGAGTTAATCGACGGCGTTTCTGGTTTGCCGGAGTGCCGGTCGGTGTCTAAGAGGATGTACGGTAATTTGGTGAGAAGGGTGAAGCTTTTGAGTCCTTTAGTTGAAGATTTGAAAGATGTTGAGGTTGGTGATGAGGTAGTTCATGGGCTTGAGTTGTTGAGACTTGCTCTTACTTCAGCTTTGGAGCTTCTCAAATCTGTAAATGAGGGCAGCAAGATTCTTCAGGTATTGTTTTGCTAGTTTAATCTCACTTGGATTTTGATTTAAGTTTTGCTACTGTTGAATGATTTATGCTATAGCTGAGGGTATTCGGGAAACAAACTCTTTATCTCTAGGTCTGCGCAGAGACCCCATTTGTGGGATTTCATGTTGTTGTTGTGGTTGTTTGAATGGTTTATGCCAATTGATGATCAGTATGTTTTGTTATTGCTTTGATTTGTGGTAGTAGTGGTAAGGTCTGCGTTCACTTTATCCTAGACCCCACTGTGTGGGACTACACTATGTATGTTGTTGTTGTTGCTGCTGCGTAGGAGTAATCAATGTTGGGTGTAGGAGCAGCCTGTATCTTACTTTGGGTGTGTTTGGTATGAAGGAAAATGTTTTCTTGGATAACAAGTGGTTTTTCTTGTTTTTTGGTGTTTGGCGAGTAAGCAAGAAAATATTGTCTCAAGAGTATTTAGATGTCATCTAGCAAACACTATGGAGGTGGGATGGGATGGGGAGTGGTGGTTTGGGTGGTGGGGGTTGGGATGGTCAAGGTGTGGGAGCGGGGGAGGGGGCGATTGGATGGGTGGGAGGAGGCAATAAACATGGAATGCCACTCATGCGACTTGTTTTCCCTACTTCAGTTAGTCAAGTTATTTTCCTCATTTTTGAACTTGTTTTCCTATAGAAAGTGTTTCCTAAACATTTTGACCAACCAAACATAGGAAAATTGGATCCATACCAAACACACCCTATATGTTCTTCTGATTTTGTGCTTGATGGAAAGATCATGTGCTATGTTATGAAATTTATATGGCTTAGTTGGAATTGAGCTATTTTGTGGAAGTCAAATTAAGTACTCTGCGAGGCAGGAAAATCTAGAATGAATATGACTTTTGTTTCTCTTGACATGTGGAATCTGCAGCGAGTTGCCCTTTTTAGGATAGATATATACATGATTTGTACTTCATTGAAGGGTCAAATGAATATTATGTAGTTGCTCTTTGCTCTGGCTTTACATTCCGAATGGAAGATGACTTTTGTACGGTGTCTTCAAGATTGTTGTGTCTCTGTGCTGAAAATTATCATCATGAATGACATTGTCTCTTCATCTTTCCCAAGAGGGTCACCTGTGCTTTTTATCTTGCAGGCTTTACAGATTGAGAACGTATCATCAAAGTTCCTAACTGTTACAGCACAAATTGAAGATGCACTAAGCCACATTCCTTACAATAAGCTTGATTTATCTGAGGAAGTTCGAGAACAAGTAAGTCATCTTGCAATTCTGTTAATGGTTACACCTGATACCCATTCTCTTTTACAGAAAATCTTTACGTTGTTTCGTTTTTCTAGATTGAACTTGTGCATGCTCAATTCAAACGAGCTAAAGGAAAGATGGAGTCACCTGATGAGCAACTTGAAAAGGATTTAGCTATGGCACAAAGGCAACAATATCCTGACCCCATGATTTTCAAACGGCTGTCTGAGAAGCTGCATCTCAGGACCATAAATGATCTAAAGAAGGAGTCGCTTGCCATCCATGACATGGTCATTTCTAGTGGTGGAGATCCGGAAGAGTGTTTTGAAACAATAGCTTACCTCCTAAGAAAGTTAAAGGACTGTGCTATGACAGAGAATCCTGAAATAGATGCCCTTGAGGGTGACAAGAGTTTGATTAAGCACAGGTCTCCCGTCATTCCAGATGACTTCCGCTGTCCAATATCACTTGAGTTGATGAAAGATCCTGTTATTGTATCTACCGGACAGGTTTCGTGTCTTTATTTTCTTGATAGTTCATTTTACCTTGAGGGATTATAAGATTAGATTAGTTGCCTCATATTACTGGCTTAGATTAATGTTGTCCACCTTTTTTTTTTCATGGTGCAGACCTATGAAAGGTCATGCATCCAAAAATGGCTGGATGCAGGACACAAGACCTGCCCTAAAACTCAGCAGACACTGTTACACACAGGTTTGACGCCAAACTATGTTTTGAAGAGCCTGATTTCCTTGTGGTGTGAGAACAATGGTGTTGAGCTGCCTAAAAACCAAGGAACTTGTAGGAATAAAAGATCTGGAGCTGGTGGTTCAGACTGTGATCGCGCTACTATTGATGCGTTGTTACAAAAACTTGCTAATGGTAATCCAGAGCAGCAAAGAGCAGCTGCTGGTGAGCTCCGTTTGTTAGCAAAAAGAAATGCAGATAACAGAGTCTGCATTGCTGGAGCTGGGGCTATTCCTCTGCTTGTTGAACTACTGTCATCACCAGATTCTCGTACTCAAGAGCATGCTGTCACAGCACTTCTTAACCTATCCATAAATGAAGGTAACAAGGGAACTATCGTAAATGCTGGTGCTATACCTGATATAGTGGATGTACTAAGAAATGGAAGCATGGAAGCAAGGGAAAATGCAGCGGCTACCCTTTTCAGTTTATCAGTAGTTGATGAAAACAAAGTGGCAATAGGAGCAGCCGGTGCTATACCAGCACTTATCGATTTGCTCTGTCAAGGAACCCCTAGGGGAAAGAAGGATGCTGCCACTGCTATATTCAACCTCTCAATCTATCAAGGAAACAAGGTGAGGGCAGTGCGGGCAGGAATTGTACCACCACTAGTGAGATTGCTCAAGGATCCGGGGGGTGGAATGATGGATGAAGCACTTGCTATATTGGCAATACTTGCAAGTCATCAGGAGGGCAAGGCAGCTATTGGGCAAGCTGAGCCAATCCCCATCTTAGTTGAGGTAATTAGGACAGGTTCTCCTCGGAACCGAGAAAATGCTGCAGCTATTTTGTGGTCTCTATGTACAGGTGACTTACAGAGCTTAAAGATCGCTAGGGATCTTGGAGCAGAAGAGGTACTGAAGGAACTATCGGAGAATGGCACAGATAGAGCCAAAAGAAAAGCCGGAAGTGTTTTGGAACTTCTCCAACGAGTCGATCCAGTTGAATCATGACACTAGGATTAAGCTGTGTGAATCTTGAAGGCGTAATTCTACCCAAGAACTTCATCAAGGTCAGACAATCAAGTAACTTAACGCCCATGTCTATGTATGTACAGAAGAGATAGAACTGTATCGCTCACACTTCTGACACGCCGATGGAGAAAGATCAAATCCCTTATAATGTCAACAATCTTTTTCTCTGTATGTATGTTTTTCACTTCTTTTTGGCAGTTTGGTCCAGGACAAAGGCTTGTTTCTCAAATCAGTGTTTATAGATGTATTATATTGTTTATACTTTCCACTTTTGATGATGAAATGAAGAAAAAACTGTTGTTATTCTAAACAATCGTTCGGTAGAATGTATTAGAGAAAATAATATATGTATTAATTTTGGAATTATAAACCTCATGTTTGGTATACTTTCTCAATGTAGTATTAGTTATACACTCTATTTGATAATAGTTGATGTAATGTAACTGAGGTGGTGGTTGATACTAGTGGTCCATGGCGATGGATAGTCATATTGAAGGTCATTACAAAAATTAATTGATGATAGTTATATAATATTGGATGAAAGTGATTGTTTTCTGATAATTAGGTGTTGGTGGCTTTACAAGTTATGTTGCTCGATCTATTCAAAAGTTTTTCCAAATGCGCGTTGAATTCTCTGTAAGTTCAGTCAATTACATCTTTTCAAAGAAAATTCATTCACCACACATTTTTTTTAAAAAAAAGTTAAATGTAACAAATTGAAAGAAGTACAAATTTGAGTCATACAAGGAATTGAAGGATCACAAGATACTTGAGTTTAGGGGTGGAAAGACACTAATGAAAATTACAAGGTTGAAAATAGAGTACTAAAAAATAGAGAAAAATTTAATTTTAATCATCAAAGATCATATCGTTTTTTGGAAATAGTCTCTCTATCTCTATAAGAAAATGATAATATCTCGTACATTTTTCTCTTTCAAACCTTACTTATAAAAATTTCATCGATATTGAAGACCATATAATATAAATTTTAATTTTTAAAAGTATCGAATTTAATATGAAATATCGTTCCGTTAAAAATAGTTGGTGGGCGTGTCACGAGCCCATGCTTCCCACTAATGCTCCATCCTCCTCAATCATCCATCGTTAAATTACTTTTATGTCCTTGTAATGACAAAATTGGTCCATAATGGAGAAATATTTGTTTGGTTTCCCATTTTTTAACATTTTCATTTTCTTTATAATAATGGTGGTATCGAAGCCTTCAAAGTATTAGGATAGACAATTAGTAGATAATAGAGTGTTATCTTATTTTTTTGAAGATTTAGAAATGTTGATGTGTTGGTTGTTGTACTATTTTAGCTTCTCTCTTATTTTTGAAGGTTTAAGCGTGCCGATGTTTTGATTTTTGCACTATTTTGACTTCCCTTATAGTTGCGACTAAAATAGATAAGAAATCTCTTAGATTAAGAAACCGTTAATAATAGGAAGAATTTTATCAAATTGTTAAATATAAGTCATATGAAAATTTTATAAAACGAATATTATTTAATAATAACGGTGAAATAGATACAAAGAGATAAATTATTCATTAGTTTTATAAGCTGAAAAAATATTGATGAACATTTCAAAATAGTATAATCAACATGTAAAGATAAACAGAGAAAATATAATTATTATGGAGAGTTTCGATCATATAGTACTCCCTCTAATTCCATATTAACTGAATTTGTTAGGTGGTGCACGCATATTAAGAAATACATTTAAAAAAGACATAATTTTCACCATATCTTTTCATGAAATCATAAAAATAACTTTATAAAAATAGTATAATTTATTTTCTAAAAATATAAAAAAAAATTCAATTAATAAAAGAAAAAAATATACAAAAATCAAATATTCATATTAAAATTTGAAAAATTCAATCATTTTTTAACCAAAAAAATTTATACTTAAATATCTTTAATTACCAAAAATTCTAAAAATTTAACAAATATGAGACTTTATAGAGGAGGGCATTTTAGTCATTTGAGAGGGTACACATACCATTTTTCTATTCCCAATGCAACCTTTTTAAAAATACTATCTTCAAAATTCCATCTTCAGTTTCTTCTACCTGTACACGACCACCGTATGGCCACCTCTATTCGCCTCCGTCGTCTCGGCGCTATCGCCGCCGTAGCCGGCGGAGCATACACAATTGTGCGGCAGCCTTCATTCTCATCAAATGACCGTGGAGACAAGTCTACCGCACTCGACACCTTTCGCCGGAAAATTGCTGATCCTTTCGCCGTCGTACCACCCCGGGATACTCAGGAAGCGGCTCTGATCGGCTCTAGTTTGGTTAATCCTCTTGATATTCTTGTTGTTGGAGGCGGTGCCACGGGATGCGGTGTTGCTCTTGATGCTGCAACGCGTGGGCTCCGAGTTGGACTGGTTGAACGAGAGGATTTTGCATCTGGTACTTCGTCAAGGTCTACTAAGCTAATTCATGGAGGTTAGTTAGATTTCAAATTTTTCATCAGTTTTGTTATGTACGTAAGAACATTCACGGGATAGTATAACAGGTGGATTGGTATACTAGTCTTAAGTTAACTCAAGGATGATCACATTCAGCTGCGAAAATAGTCGAATGGATATAGAGGATTCATATAGTTGATCCGAAGTAAATTGTGATTGAGGTGCATTTATTGATTGATATGAGTATCAACATCCTATATGATGTCTGCAATAGCTATTGGAATTTGTTGCTGACAATTTTGTTGTTAGGTGGTAATAATAAACGTGGATTCAAGCTTAGGGACGCGGTAACATTTTGACACTTTAAAAAAAAACTGATCTTTCCTTAGATTAAAATGAGGATAGAAGCTAGTTTTTGTTTAATTTGAGTTTCTTAAAACTAAAAGGTGAATTTTTCTTTTTGCAATGATAAGATAAAAACATGGATTGAGGAGTGTGGAGCATTATTTTCCCTTTTATGAAAGTGGACATAGTTTCAGGACAACCTAATATATGAGATGGAATTTTGAAATTGGGAATCTTGTAGTATCATTTTATTAGAGGAGCAGCATTAGTCTTGGGACACATATTTATGCAGTGTTGTACCCTGTTATGTTTGTTTGTGACACTACTAACAAATTCAAAATGAAATCTTTAAATTGATTTGGTTTGGCCTGTCTTAAGAGAAGTGACCCTCGGATACGGGTCAAACAGTAAAGTGCTTTCTCTGAGGTGTTAAGAATCTTTTTCTCTATGTTTCTAAAAACTCTGGGAGCTAGCCTTGATGAGGAGGGATCTTGAATTCTTGATGTTAGGAACCTTGTTACTCAAGGCATCTGTTTTTGTTTGTGACTGAGTTGGCAATGTCAAGGCAAATTCAGATTGAAGGGAAGGGCCTTGTGAGAGAATTATTACAGTAACATCCAACTGAATTTGTTGTAATGTTGACTTTGGAACTTGGATGCACATCCATCTCTCATCAGAGAGGATACGTGAGAAGGGATTAGAAAGCTTCTTTTATTATATTGAAGAATCTCAAGAGTTGTAGTAGAAGAACAACTAAAATCGTCGATTCAGTATGCTCAGTGGTTACTTGGCCGCGGTGATTTCTTAATATTTAATCTAAGCAATGATGCCTCCCATTTCATTCCAAAGGGAATAAATCTTGTTGATTGCAGCTCCTTGCATAGACACTCTCAAAAAAATCAAAATCACCACCATTTTTTATCGTCAATATTTATCAATTTCATACCACGGCGGTGGCAAAAGTATGTCTGAGTATGCAACTGGATAAACACAATCATCTACGAAACTATCCATACCATTCATACACAAGGGCACTTACTCTGAAAAAATAAATATGTTGCAATCCAAACTAATTGGGGATGACTATATCAATCATCTGCATCACACAGAAAGTTAGATGATTTGCTGTTCTGGATCAAACTTTTTACCACAATAAATGCACACTGGTGTGCCTTCTGCTAACCTGCAGATAGTGATTGCCTCTATATTAATTCTTGATGGTACCCATGTGATATTAAACATCATAAAAGCTATTCAAAGCTTAGCACTGAACCTGCTATGAATTAGAAGATGATTTGTCTATTTGCCATGGTGTTTCAAACAAACAGTAATACCTCACTTCCTCTTCTTTTTCTGAAGTTATCTGCTGTTAGTATTGCCTCCTTTGCTTATTTTCTTCGGATACTTCTTCCGTACCTCTTTCTTATCTCCATGTACAGATATCTCCAAGTGATAAGACCTCAAACACGAAGTTGACTATGGAGTAATAGTCTAACTGATGAGGCCGTCCACCTCTAAGCATAAGGTGGGAGGTCAAGTCACCCAAGGAGTAAATTAGGAAGGGTTATCTTTAAGTTGTATCCTGCTAATACATCTGTTTTTATTTTGTATGTATTCCAGAACAAATTAGTAGGCCAAAACTCCCTATGTATCCTTAGCTCTGGGTTTTTTTTTTTTGATGTATTGCAGAACCATTTGTATTAGGTGCTTTTTCTCCATTGCAAATTTTCATTTTCTATTTTCCATTAGCCCTTTAGAACTCTTAACACTTCCAGATTAAATCTGCATCTCGACCAGGAACTGGGGAAAGGCAAAAAAATTGAAGAAAGTTAAGATTCTATTATCAAATTATCTTATTCTGTCTTCTATAAGACCACTCCTAAGCTTTGAATGGTATAGCCAGTGAGTGATCGAGTGGCTAAATTGTTATTTTTTGGTACTACCTTAAATGCTTAGTGATTGAGAATGGCGTTTACTTAACCCTTCAGATACTGTGAATAGCCGCACTGAGAAATTTTAGAGGTTCCCTTTTGATTTCTTCATTGAGGCAACTCTTAAATATACTCTTTCCGTTTCAATTCATTTGTCTTACTTCCTTTTTAGTCCCTTTAAAAAAGAATGTCTTGTTTCATTTTTCGCAACTCTTTAATTCTAATTGTCCACGTGGCATGTCTTAGACCTCAAGATTAGAGCATTTCTAATTTTTGATATATTCAAGATATCTTTAATTTAAACCACAAAATTCAAGTCTTCTTTACTTCTTTGGACTGTTCCAATTCAATTCTAGACAATCAAAATTGAACAGAGGGAATAGTTAGGTATTTGTTCTACTTTCCTTTATTTGTCATAGTTATCTTCTTTAATCTAGGAGGTGCAAACTGCTTATACTATGATCCATGTTTCAGGTGTTCGCTATTTGGAGAAAGCAGTTTTCAACTTAGATTACGGGCAGTTAAAGCTAGTTTTCCATGCCCTTGAGGAGCGTAAACAGGTCATTGGCAATGCTCCACACCTTTGTCATTCTTTACCGTGCATGACTCCTTGCTTTGATTGGTTTGAGGTGATCTACTATTGGGCCGGCCTGAAAATGTATGATCTGGTCGCAGGGCGACACCTACTGCATTTGTCTAGGTATTATTCTGCTCAAGAGTCTGTAGAATTGTTTCCTACTCTCGCACGAAATGGTAAAGATAAAACTCTGAAGGGTACTGTGGTATATTATGATGGACAAATGAACGACTCGCGCCTCAATGTTGCATTAGCATGCTCTGCTGCTTTGGCTGGTGCAGCTGTGCTTAATCATGCAGAAGTTGTATCCCTTCTCAAAGATGAAGGTGATGGTAGAATAATTGGTGCACGTATTCGGAACAACTTGTCAGGTACTTCATGAATTCTATTGTAAAATTTGTTTTCCAACTCAGTTCTGTGGTTATGGTTAGCTTCTTATTCCTGGTAGAAGGATATAAGTTAATAAATATAGTTTCAATATGTTGACTAGTGAAGAAAAACTGTAGTTTCACTGTGCGTAAAGCAATAAACATTTTGACAGGCTAGGTGCCGACACTTCAGTTTCCCATTTCCTTGGACCTAGACTAAAATTTGTAGTTAAACTTGACAGAAAGTCAAGACGACAAAAAGGGAATGAGTGACCATAAAAGATATCATGTGTGGTATCACTTGTTCCTAGAAGTCTTGTTATGTATCTCCCTCTATGTACAGTTATCCAATGCCGTCTTTGAACCTTTGTCAATGTTTGTCAATGACATGCGGGATCATCGTGATGCTATTGATCTCATCTTTCTCCTGTGGTTTAAGTATAGTGATTTCCAAGATTTTGAGAATTGTGTTCTGTTAAAATATTTTTGTTGTGTCCACGGCTGGATTGTATCAAAGATTGATGATTAATTACCAACCACATAACCAGATGCTTTGGACATAATTATTACAAGTTGCTTGGCTTAAAGTTATCATGTTTCAAAAGATGTATCTGGTCATATCTCCATAGGATAGTGAATGATCTTTCTATATTCTCGTGGAGTCAAAATATTTATGTGTAGAGATGTCACTGACCAACATTTCCAAACAATTGCTATAGCCTTTTAGAGCTGGGTAGGAACATCAACTTAAACAAGCACTTGATCCAACAAAGGCAAGTCACTTTGGCATGAACCACTGTTTAACTTTTAGACGATTAGAAATGCTTTTAGTACTATTTATTAATTTGACCTTTAATGGTCCTTTTGTTCATGTGTCACTCATCTGCCTCTAACTTCTCATTCTTTTTTTGACAGGAAAGGAGTTTGATGCATATGCAAAAGTTGTTGTTAATGCTGCTGGGCCTTTTTGTGATTCTGTACGGACGTTGGCTGATAAAGATGCAAAACCCATGATTTGCCCCAGTAGTGGTGTACATGTTGTACTTCCTGATTACTATTCTCCTGACGGAATGGGCTTGATTGTCCCTAAAACTAAGGATGGTCGAGTGGTCTTTATGCTTCCATGGTTGGGTAGAACAATAGCTGGTACCACTGATTCAAGCACCAGCATAACAATGCTGCCAGAACCTCACGAGAATGAGATTGAATTCATTTTGGATGCCATCTCTGATTATCTGAATGTTAAGGTGTGTTGATCACGGTGATGTCATAGCAATCCTCATTTTTATTCCCTTCTATTATCATAGAGTGCCTATCCAAATCCCTGCAAGTTGATTTTATATTATTAGTTTTCTTCATTAGACATCTGGAACTAAGGTCTACGGTGTAACCACTTTGCCTCCCGATCTCTGTTTTGGCTTGATATCAAATTTAAATGTTACTTTCCTGATCAATAGCTTATTTCTCTATCACTTTCACAGAGTTAACTATTATCCCGTCATTAGTTTTCATGTTTTTTCATTGAACATAGTCAATGTAAAGAAGGTGAAATTTCTTAAATTTTTGGATGAAGCCGAAATTTATTAAGCTTTTTCAGGAAATGTCAAGGAGATATTCAGTCAACTATCTCTTATCTATTTAGTAGCCTACAAGTTACATCTTTGATCACTGACTAAACAATCAGTTAAGTTAGAGTTTGATGTAAATTGTTAATAATATTATTTGCCTTATCAAAACCAAGTCGCGGTTGATGCATATTGTATCAAATCCATGAATAGATCATTTACCATTTTCAAAAATAGATCATGGACCATTTTGCGTAAGGGGTCTAGTATTGCATCATTCCTATACAACATCTTCTATGTCGACTTCTTTTATTGTACTTGTTTGATGTAGATTATAATAATGTTGAAAATTTTTCTAGTTTTCTATATTGCATAAAGAATTACTTGCGAAATTCATATTTGATAACTCAAATATATGTGCTCTTTCTTATGTGAGGCAAATTGTTAATCTCACTAGTAGATTGCAGTGCTACTGTGAGATGGTAGTAGTACTACTGCTGTGGTCGAACTCCACTATGAACATCCTGTGAAGCATGTTAACTTACAACAGTGGATGATGGTGTTTCTTGATTTGATTGTTTGATTCCAAACTTTGTCCTGGAACCTGAGCTTTAAGTCCCTTGGAGTAATGTGTAGGCTTGTGATTCATCTTTTTTTTTTTTTGTGTTAAAAGATTGTATTAACTAATGAGGAAATCTTAGTGACTAATATCAACAACTCCAGGTGATTTAGTGGCCAACAAATTGTGTACAGACCCAGAAATCTTAGAGAAATTGTTTTTACCACAGGAAAATATTGAGAGAGATGAGGCAGAGAAAAGTCAAAGCAAAAGAAAAAAAAAAGAAAAAAAGAAAAAAAAAGAAGAAAATGCCTTTGTGAATAACATGAATTTAAAAGCCATTTTATGATTTATGAACTTCTTGGCAGTTAGCACGCTCCATCCTTTTGTTCGTGAGTCGTAGGAGCTTCACTAGTAGGCTTATTAGGCACACTCAGATTAGGCATGCTCAATTCTTGAATCTAAATGTCTCAGTAGCCTGTGGATTTTATCCTCTCTTTGAGCTTCTCGTTTAGCGAGCAGCGTCGAAGTTGTCAATACAATGAGCACGTTTTGTCATACACGGTAATTGCTATAACAGTTCACTTATTTCATTCAGTGTTTGTAAGATGGCTAGATCCTGTATTTGACTGTTTAGTTTCCCTATTTTCATGAAGGCAACCAAAACTCCAGTTTAGAAGGTTTTTCTTTTTTTATGTGTCACCTATAGTGTTGTTCTTACTTATGGAGGATGATGTTAGATTTCAAATTTAGGTACGACGTACTGATGTCCTATCTGCTTGGAGTGGTATACGCCCTCTAGCAATTGATCCCAAGGCAAAGAGTACAGCGAGCATCTCTAGAGATCATGTTGTCACTGAAGATCATCTTGGTTTGGTAACAATTACTGGTGGAAAATGGACCACATATAGAAGGTAACTTATAATATCTGAACTAATGGTTGTACTGCTAGCTGTCTTATGAGATGAGGATCCATTCAAATATGGAGAAAAGGCCGGTTTGTTTAGAAAGCAGCCCCAAGTTATTTTTGTAGTGGTGCAGTTCTGTTGAATATGGAAAGAAGCTTGGGATTTTTATAAAAGAACCAGATGTGTTTTTGGTTCCAGAAACTGTGGGTCAATCTTTTTTCATTTAGATATCCTATTTTCAGCTTTTGCAAATTGGTATTTGGACCATAGTCTTTTCTCTTTTAAACTGGGAAATTTGTTTCTTTACTTCAATAAAATACACTACTAGGAGATACATTTTGGAACATTGAAAGGTTTTCCGTGGATTTAATAGCTTTTTATTATATATGATGGTTTCCTACACCTTGGTCTGAATTGTATAATCAATGATATCAATTTGATTTTAGCCTCAAAAATGTTTTGTAGGTATGATTATACTTTCTTAAGTTGAAACCAAAAGCATTTTCGGAAAAACTGAATCTGTCCACAATTGTTTCCTGGAAAAAAGTAATTAAAATCCATTTATTGCAACCAAACACTATTTAGAATGGAACATCCCCTAATCTTTCTCTTCTGGGCAGACCAACTAGGCTAGCTGTTTTTGGTCTTTCATACTCCTGTTATCTTAGGAGCTTTCCTTTAAACGGCTTAACACATAGGTCAATGTGCAATGTTATAAGGTTACAGTCAGTCCAAGATCTGATTATATTGTGTATGTCCATCTCCAAAGTTTTTTGGTCTCCTTTATTAAGATTTTAAAGTTTTAACCCGTTTCAGCATGGCAGAAGATGCGGTTGATGCGGCTGTAAAATCTGGAAAATTGAACCCAGCAAATAAATGCTTGACATACAACCTACAACTTATAGGTGCAGATGGGTGGGATCCTGCAGCTTTTACAGTACTTGCTCAACAATATGTCCGCATGAAAAGATCACATGCAGGGAAGGTTGTTCCAGGAGCGATGGACACAGCTGCTGCTAAACATCTATCTCATGCATATGGTGTGTTGGCTGAACGAGTGGCTGCTATTGCTCAGGTTCACTTCCTTCATAGTTCCAACTGTTCCTTTTTCTTCTGGTTCTTTGGCTATGTCTTTGTGCTAACCTTAATGCATTTCATGTTAAGTGCTTCTTACGTAGTTCATTGTAATACAATCGATTCCATAACACATGAAGATGACCAAAATGAAAACAGAAAGGTGTTCGGCAAAATATGTTTGCTGATTTATACATGTTTAACTTTAAAGTAGTTTTCGTTCTTTCTGGTATCTGCACAAGCTTCTTATTTCTTCATTTGCTTATTTATTGTAGATTACATGAAAATGTCAGGTCTAAGGTTTCTGAGAATCAATAAAGAACCAAGTATTTCTATTGTCATTGAGTGATATGTACAGGTCTCCAAACTTTAAATAGAATCAGGAATGTGTCTTATTCATGAATGTGGATTTGAGGAGGAATACATGAGTCAGTCTGAACTTGAAATTCATTACTTCTAGAGGAGCATATCAACTTTGAATCAACATACATAACCACTAAGACTTGCATGAGGAAGTAGATTTTGATTTTTGAGATAAGCTTCCTATGTTATGAAAGAGTCGTGGCAGTAACACTCTGGAAAGAACTTTTATTGTTTGAGAAGCCTGTACTGCCTATAAGAATCAAAACTTCTTGAATAGGATGCATGATAATGCAAGTTCGATTGAACATGCTGGCTTAAAAACCCTCCTCAATAATTTATCAAGCACATTTTGAAAACACTTTTCGAAAATGTACATGAATTCGCTGGCCCTCAATATGATTTCAGGATCTTTCCAAGGTGAGTGTGATGGAAGATATTTTATAACCTTGAAAGGTTGAGTTAAAAAAAAAAAAGAAGTTAAAATTCCCGAGAACTTGTTCACTTTAAATTTGTTTTCCAAGAAATTGTATTTTTTTTTCCGAAAACCTGTCTTTTTGATAATGTGTTTTGAATTCTTACCTTTCTAAAAAGAAAAACCGGTGGTTTAAGTGTCCCAAAGAGAAGTTCTTTTTCTACGCTCAGTGTTCTGGAATCTTGACACACTTTTTTCCATGTAATCAGATACTTAATGTTTCACTTCAAAGTCATTTCGTGAGGAAGTTATTTTCTGGCATTTTCATGTCTACTTTGAGATTGCAGCTTCATTTGATTGATCTGAATTACAGAATGAAAATCTGGGAAAACGACTGGCTCATGGATACCCTTTCTTGGAAGCTGAGGTTGCATACTGTGCTCGGGAAGAATACTGTGAATCCGCTGTAGACTTTGTAGCTAGAAGATGTCGTCTTGCCTTCCTTGACACTGATGCCGCACAACGGGCACTGCCACGAATAATAGAGATTCTAGCTGCAGAGCACAAATGGGACAAGTCTAGGCAGAAACAAGAACTGCTCAAGGGAAAAGAATTTCTAGAAACTTTCAAGTCATCAAAAAATGCACAATTCCATGATGGGAAGCACTAGTAAGTTATTCAATCATATACAAAACATGTTTTTTTAGATTCAGATTTCCCATTTAT
The DNA here is from genome assembly GCA_026153255.1 of Solanum medicagineum. Lineage (NCBI taxonomy): Eukaryota > Viridiplantae > Streptophyta > Magnoliopsida > Solanales > Solanaceae > Solanum > Solanum medicagineum. Next base: position 3,375,032 of record JAPFFP010000008.1, on the reverse strand, counting down.
GACATTTACCCCTTCACTGTTCTAGGTTTATAAAGCTGTATATCAATCTTCAATTCGCGGAGTTCTGCTTTTACATTCTTCCATGTTTAACTGACAACTCCTGTTACAAAGAGTGCCGAAAATACCACACATACCTAAAAGCTGCAGAATGACTTAGTTTATCATCTGAAAGCTTCTAAGTTTCTTAGAAACAGTTCATTTTTGCTTTTCGTCAGTTGCAAAGATCATTTCTCTTGATCATCTTATAGTTATTGGATTGTCTAGGGCGCGAAATTTTGCCCCTGTGATGTAATAATTACTAATTTGATTTACTATAGATTAATGTTATTTCTGCTGACCTCAACTTGTTTGGGACTGAGTCGCAAAGGCGTAGTTTTCCTTCCTCTACTTTGTTTCTCTATTTTCTTCAATTTTCATGCTTACAGGGGGACTCCAATATTGTTGATTCATTGGTTTACAATGGAATTGGAATTTTGATTTGATTTGTCTTGAAATTTACTAAATTTATGCATTTGGCCAAGCTAGAAAAGTCTCCTACATTGTACTTGAGCATGAGTTGAGAAAAAAGGTTCTTTAAATCATATCTTTGGCATATATGTATACATTTTTAACAATTATTCTGAAATTTAGTTGAGAAGTATATTTATATATTATGCATTTCATTGAATTGAGATTCCATCCATCAAAGAGACATGACAATTTTGAGAAGAGTTAAAGTTCAACTGAATTTCAAAGTGATTATGTAAACAGGAAATGGTTCCGGCTAGATATGAAAGTAAATGCTAAACGAAAATGGTTTCGACGAATACATGGTCTATGTGTTGTC
>JAPFFP010000008.1:3348352-3362662 GCA_026153255.1 Solanum medicagineum | reverse complement strand
CAGCTGACATGTTGACGAAAGTGGTGACTCGAGAGAAGTTAGAGCTATGTAAAGATATAGCCAGGATGCTTGTTCCGGATATGGCTGGAGGGGGAGAATTGAAGAAGTCCAGCCATCCTTTGTTGAATTCAAGAAAGGCTGCTGTTAAAGAATTCAACAATGGGTGCTAATGCCTGCTGCCATTGTTGAATGTGCTGCTTTGTGATGTCACCAATGACATCAATGGGGGTAGAATTTCCCCTATAAAAGGAGCTGCTGAGCTTCTTCATTCAACATCACCAAGAGTGTGTGAGTTAGAGACATCACCAAGAACACCAAGAAAGAGTGTATTGTGTGAGTTTGAGAGTTGTTTTGTATTCTATTCTTATAAGTAATAGAAGAAATTTTTTCTCTCAAATTTGTGTTTACCAACGCTTATTGTTCCTTTGGCCTCAACAACCACCTATAAGGAGATTGTTACAGAATCACTACAGATATGTATATGATTGTGTATATAATAGCATAGCTAATTTATAGGGATTTGACTATTTAGTTACCATAGCTAAGATTAGTCTCCTAATGTATTTATACCATTGTATTCTTTGAGTAGTAATAAGACAAGTTATTCTTCCTACCTTACTAGTTACAGAGATAAACTATCTGCAATACATTCAAGCAACAATTCAGGATTATACAATTTTCTGCATGAGATTGATTAAAGATAATACTTTAGAAGAGAAATGCACTTTCTAATGGACATTTATTTTACGTTCATCACTCGTGACACTACAGGCAAAAAATGCAACTGAGCTCCTCATCAGATTCAACAAACGGCAAACTGAAATAGGTTGAACTACAGATAAAACAGCACACAGAAGGATCTCGTGCTAGCTGAAATTAAAGGACGAGGAGCTGAACCAGATCTAGAGACCAGAACTAGTTGTTTTTGGATAACCATGGTGTTTGGGCTTGCGTGCACTTCAACTAATTTCACGGGATATCTGCCACTTTCCACCACCAATAGGGAGTGTTGTCAAAAGCATGTTTAAGCAATAAAGTGAGGCTCAAAACATGTGGAGCACTTCGCCTTGCTCAATATGCACTTCAGTGTGTCGTCATCATGACTCTCAAGACAAACTCTTTCATGCAAATGAGTTTTACTGAAGAGATGATAAAACTATTGATATTTCACTTTATCGTTAAAAAATTCAATTTCTTTGTCCATATATTTGTTATTCATTTGAAAAAAAATGTTATTTAGTAAAGTTGGTTGTGGATTCTAAATATTATATCCGAAAAATTGTGAATGAGCAAATTATTGCTGCTGTTATACTTTGGACCAGTGACATTCCAGGGATGTAATGAGTAATTTGTATAGTCGTATGTGTTTATAATTCTTCAGCTAGTTTATTTGATCCAAGCATTGGGTTGTTGGTTTCCTATTGAGCTTATGCATGTGTGGAAAATGTAGACAACAGAAAAAGCAATACAGAGAAAAGAGAACTAAATCAAATCGAAGTAGTTTGATTCGATATTTGATGTACGCTTTTTTAAAATTTAACATTGAAGAATCAAACATCCACCTCTAATAAGATGTATGCTCTCTTATTCATATTTTTATGAGTTAAAGAAACTGTTTTCTAGTAATCCTCGACAATCTTTCTCGATATCTAAACGAAGAAGTAAAAAACAACTAAGATACACGAGCATAATTTAAACTTCTAAGGGCAAAAGATTCAACCTTCTATTTTTTTTAATCAAATAAAAAAGATTCAAACAAGACAAAAGAAGAAAAAGATTAGAAGAATTGAATTATTGGAGAAAATAGTAAAAATGTGGTCAATGTCATATTGATAGTAACATATTATACAACCTGGCTTAGGCCGGCAACCCATGTTAAACTTCACATGTTTTCCTACATAAATTATTATACATCTTAAAAAAAGTGACAAAAAATATTGTTGAATTATGTAATACTTCAATTTGTTTCGTATTCTCTCCGTCTCATTCTATACGAGTTAGTTTAACTTGGCACAAAGTTTAATAAAAAAAGACAGACGTTAAAGTTATGATCTAAATTAAATACCAGATATTTGTGTGGTTGTAATGAGTATTTTAAAGTTAAGTTATTACTAAATATAGAAATGTGTTACTGTCTTTTTGGGGGATTGATAGTGGTGGAGCCACATTGAGATTTTGGGGGAGGGGGCTCATAGAACCCCCTTTGAGCTTAGTTTGTGTATCTACCTTTCAAAATTTTGATCCCCTTAATAAAAATATTGACTCCACCACTGAAGAATGACTAGAAAGAAAAAGGAGTGATATAAATTGCACATAAAAGATATTATGTTTTATATGAATTACTTCGATCGAAGGTTCATCAGAGAAAAACTTCTCTATCTTATGATGAAGATAACATATTTCTAAACTTTATTTATAGAATTACATCCTTAAAAGTGAAGTAATAAATTCATAGTTTTTACCTTTTAATTTCTTGATAATTTATGAAGGTAGTTAAAAAGTGGTTATGTAAAGTTGGTAATAATTGTTTTACTTTTAGAAGGCTATTTATGTTCACATCAATCTTTGGAAAAGGTAGTACATATCTCATCATGAAAAAGTAAAAAAAAAAGAAAGTGTTCTTTTTTCACCTTTATTTTTCCTTTTTTTTTTTTTTATATACAGATGAATTATATATATTTAAAAAACAAATAATATTAATACTTAATTGGGATATAGTTTGACTAGTCATTACTTCTCCAATCTCAAATGAATTTTAAGGCTAGTCTCATTATAAGAAGGTATTTATTGTCGAAATAAGTTCAGATTATATTTTAGAGAGAGGGAACAAGAGAGTCCTCTCAGAGGTGAATTACTCAATTTCATCATACAGAGAAAATTCAAAATTTAAATATTATGTGTTAAAAGTTTGAAATTCTATCGTAAATTATTAATATAATAATTTGTTTGAGTCATTATACTAACAAAAGCAATATATTTGCCTCTAATTATGTAATTTCTTTCCTCTCGTCTAAATATTTATTTGATTATAATTTTAAATTGTCATGACTATAAGAAATCCAATGTTCAATATCAATAAAATAAGTAAGAAATTTATGGAAAACAATTCAATACTAAGAAAAATAAGGTAAAAATGTTTTTTAAGTAATTTTGTTCTTTCTATCTAATAAAATTTAATACCAAACAAACACAAAAGGGTAAAAAGTACATCTTTTTAAATTTCAAAAATAAGGATATCAAAATCTCTAACTCCAAATTTAGAAGTAGATTCGTACATGGACCAAAATAGAAAAAAAATCATGTTGAAGGACTAAGTTCCATTTAATTAGGTACCCCACGTAAAATATCTAAAAAAATTTCTGTATGATCAAGTGAAAAAAGATGCGTAATATATGACTTTGATGTAAACATGAAAATAATAAGAAGACTTTCTTTTGGAGTCCAACTAAATTTGAATTTGCATAAAAAAGTATCACATTTAAAGAAATTCTTTCACTCTGACAAAGACGACTCGTGACTCTATACTCAATAAAATTTAAATCCAAAATCTCTAGAGTACTAATCATTTCACGATAAACCTTCAAGTCAGACTAAATCTAAATTCATGTCATAAAACGCTCTCATACAAAGATGATTCAAAACTCTACAGCCATTAAAATTTTAGTACTAATCACTCTACAACATATCTTGAGGCTTGACTAAATTCAAATTCATGCTAAAGAATTTCACATTCAAAATAAACGTTATCAAGCAAAGACAATTCACAACTCAACGCTCAACAAAAATTGAACTCAAAATTTTTAAAATACTGATCACTACGTTATCAAAATTTACAACTCGACACTCAATAAATATTAAACTCGAAATTTCTAAAATACTAACCACTGCGTTATTGAATAAAGATGATTCACAATTCGATACTTAACAAATATTAAACTCAAAATCTTTAAAGTGCTCACCAATAAGAAAAAGTTGAAGAGAGAGAGGGAGTAACACAACGCGGGAATTCAAGAAAAGGTAAAAAGGCAAAAAAAGATTCAATTTTTATCCCAAAGCTTCCAGCTCTACTTTTATAGTACTTTGTCAAATTCTACGTGCCGGCCTCTTCTACATTTCTTCACAAAAACGTGAATCCCTCTCTCTGTACTCTTCTTCATCAATTTCCGAATCATTTTCACCATTTTTTGGTATCTGGGGTTTCTTCTTTTCTTGAAAAAAATGGCGAGTTCTAGTGTTGCTACTGGTAGACCATCATCTTCACATAGGTCTGAAAGGTTACCTCCTCATCATGGTTCGAATAATAATGGTTTGGGAAGAAATGGGGTTGTTAATTTGAGTGCTAGTAGCCAACCGATACAGCAAAATTCGCGTTCGAAGAATGCATCAGCTAATTCAAGGCGTTCTGTTACACCCACTTCACGAACTCGTTCTCCTCCTCAGGAGAATGATCCAGGTTTTGATTTTAGCTGTTTAATTGTTGGTTGCATTGTGTTTGTGATTTTTGAATTTTGTTGTTTTCATTTGGGTTTTCTTTGTTGTTGTTGTTTCTTAGGGAAAAATTGAACATTTCTGTGTTTCTAGAGCTTTGTTGTTTTTGTTTGGTTTTATAGATATTGAGGATTGAGCTGTAATCAACAACAATAACATATCCCGTGTAATCCCGGGGTGTGGAGAAGGTAGAGTGTACGGCCTAGATTTAGAATTTATGGGTTGGAGATTCTAGTTCTTTGACTATATTGGGTCTAAATTTATAAGTCGTACATATTCAATAAAATTTTTAATATAAATGTAGAATTTGTACTAAAGCTATTGTATTCGGCCGAACCAACAGTGAATGAACTAGCTCTTCCCTTGCTTGGGATATAGAGAGGTTGTTTTCGATAGTCTCAGGATTGAGTTGTAATATTCTAGAATAGTCAGAATCGAAGTTGGCGGTGCAACTGTTGCATCACTTGCTTTTTTTTTTCCCAGAAAGAAGGGTCTTGAAGTCTGCATAGTTCTGCTCACTTTATTGGTGCAAGTAATGTGCTGAAAAATTTAGGGATCAATCAATCAACTACAGCTCAATCTCAAATTAGTTGGGATTGATTATATGAATACTCTTTACCTGTTCCTCCCTATTGAGGGTAATACCATTGCCCGTTTAGCGCAGTTCCCATCTTTCAATACAACCGAAGAGACTTCCTAGTAGCGCATTAAAAAGTAGAAGCCCTTATCCTGCTAGTCCTTGCCTTCGGACTTGACTGCTGAGTTTGAAACCTAGGGGATTGCTCTGAGAAAGCCTTTCTTTGTGTTCCACTCAAGGGGTGTAGACACACATGTGCAGATTACAGTGACAATTACAAGGATATCTGGAAATTTAACAGTACCTGATGGCATTCAGGGATAGATGTAGACCCATCGGCCAGGGAAAATCATTCCGGTACTGCACTGGGAGAATGAATGATATTGATTGGCATAAAAGTTACAGCGGATGTTAAAAGGGATTGTAATTTCAGGAAAAAAGTAGTTCTTGTTATCACACCTCTGATTGGGCATTTCTATTGCACACAAAAATTACAATAGGAGCAGGATATGGTCGCCCTTCCTGAATACACACGAGGTTGACCAATGCAAAGCCATTTATTTGAACAAGAAATGAAAAAGTGAGTAACGTGGAGACTATTTAATGTAGTTTTTTAGAGGTTAAAAGCAGATAGGAGAATCTCAGTTTTTCGGTAAAGTTTAAGTTGTATACTAAATTATCAAAAGAAGAATCATCTTGTTTGTGTACGGATTCCAATAATAAGGCAACACTTTGCTTGGTAATATATTTGTTAGCTGCATAATTTCTTTTCTTGCAGACAATAAAGGTTTGCTTATCTTCCACCTCTAAGGTTCACCTTGTGCCAATTTGGTGCAAGTAATAAAGGAATTTTCATGAATTGATTGGTAGGAAAATAATGGATGGTCTACAAGCTCAAATACTGTGCAGGAGAAAATCATCTTTGCACGAACCAACAAGTGAACACCCATATTAAAAAATTTAGAATTATCTACTATACAACCCGCTTTTATACCATGTTACATTTCTATTTTAGCATTTTTATATGCAATGCTGATCTGATCCAAAGTCCTTTGTGGGGATTGTAGTAAGTATACAATTGCCAGATATTATGTACATGGGTCTGTTTGTACATGTTATATATTACTTTATGCCATCATTAAATTTGGTCATTTGTCAAAACCATGCAACATATTAAGCAAATGTTACGAAATTTCCTAGAACCTGGAAGAGTTAGAGTTGCCATCAGAGTTCGACCAAGAAATGCCGAGGAGCTTTCAGATGCTGATTATGCGGATTGCGTTGAAGTGCAGCCTGAGGTGATTATCCTCTAGAATGCATTTGCATGGCCGTGTGTCTTTTCCTCCATCTCTGTAATTCGTAATAACTTACTAAATCAATCAAACTACTTCCTAAATCATGCAGCTCAAGAAGTTAAAGTTGAAAAAAAATAACTGGAATTCTGAGTTTTACAAGTTTGATGAAGTTTTTGCTGAAAGTGCATCACAAAAGCGCATATATGAAACAGTTGCAAAGCCTGTAGTTGAGGTAAGTGGTACAATGACAACTATAATGGGTTGAACTATATATAGAAGTGTATTATGCATCACAGAAAGTAACAAGTTTTATGAATTTGTTTGCATTAATGTCCATAAAACTTCTTGGTATGTTATATAGCCACGAAAGCTAGTAACTTTTTGTTATGAGTTGTGATAATTTTTATTGGAGAGATTTTGTTATTTGGTTTTTTTGATGATGAGTAATTACAGATCGGCTATGCGATGTAGTTAGTTATGCAAATGATCCACTTGACTTGGGAAGACATAGTTTACTCTTGTATTCAATTATTAGGGCATTAAGTTTCAGCATGATGGATATTATCTGTTGTAATATCTTCCAGTTTTTAATTGGATCTGTGAATTTCTACTACCAATGGCCCTCTAGCTAACTAGGCGTAAGAAAAAAACAACTTGAGAAGAAGAAAAGAGAGCAACGTGCAGTGTTGTGCAACACGGACTTGAATCATCACTTGGGCTGTTAAAGCAAGCTAAGCTTCATAGCCCTGGAAAGCCATATCAGGTTTTGATATAGGTATTTTATTCTAACTACCAAAAAAATTGAGAGGGGTCAAAAAGTCCCCAGAGAACAGAAACCGAATTTCCGGGAAGCATTTAGCTCAAGACAGAGCACTTGCTTTCTCTGCCTTTCCAAGAAACACATTCATTCCCAAAGACGGACATCAATATCATGCTCCTGTTCTATGAAGAAGTGCTCTTGCTACTTTCTTTTTATTTACTAATATGTTGTTACTAGTATTAACTTATATAGACTAGTCCTCACTCTTTTGTAACTGCTTTGCATCTTCTTGATGCCATGAATGGAATCAATTACTTAATCAAGGAAAAAAAACAAATTTATACAGACTATATTTCAAGTTACTTGAAGTTGATTGATAATAGTCAGAGTTGAATGGTATCATGTTCAGCTAGAAAAGAGTGTGGATAAATTCTAAAGATTGTTCAGTTTAGTTGATTTTCAAAGTGATTTGCTTCTGTTAAAGTTTAAGTCATCCTATATACATGTTAAACCGATCAATAAAAGGTCTATCAGAGATTAATGTTGTGAACTAATGTTGGTGAAAAATATGCTAAATTCCTTGATCCCAATATTCAAGGAGCAGTAAAACTGTATCGACTCTTGACAACATGAAAGCTGTTATAAGCAGGGTTTATATGGCTCTCTATTTGAATAAAACCTACAGAACCTTTATTTATGGGATACAACATCTCTTCCTGTTTATTTGTGTTTCACATTTTAAGGAAAGGACCGTTGTTGGATTTTGTGTCTCAACTGTTTTTATGTGTTTAATTTGCATAAAATAAATTTGATTGATTTTGCAGAGCGTGTTGAATGGGTATAATGGGACAGTTATGGCTTATGGTCAAACAGGTACTGGCAAGACTTACACACTTGGTAGATTGGGTAAAGATGATGTATCAGAGCGTGGCATAATGGTTAGAGCTTTGGAGGACATTATTGTCAATACAACCCCCACATCTGATAGTGTGGAAATGTCGTTTTTGCAGGTATTCGTATTGGTTAACATGATGAAATCTGTTTGTATAAGTATCCATTTTTGCTTCTTATTTAGTAGACCAATACATTTAAATTTATGAAGCTACAGACATGCAAATTATTGCATCATGCACACTGAGAGAAAGACTAAGAAAAATGCAAGAATGTGGAATTTTAGTGCTGTTTGCAGGTTTTGTTGAGCAGTTTACATTTGCATTTAGAAAATTTAGACACGATGGTTGTGATAACTTCATTTGGTATAAATTTTGTTGAATAACTTGAAGTTTTAACTACTAATCTCATTCATTCAACACTGTTGGTGTATGAGCGATAGCCAACATCAGATGTTTCTATTGGTTTCTTGACATCCTCGATTTCCCTCTCAGAGGCAAAATTTCTCCTGCTAGTGCCCAACTCTAGAGAAAGGCGGTCTGACCTTGGCCAAAACTTCTTTATTATGGATAGAATTATAACCTTACATTACAATTTCTCAGTTGGATGTTCCATATGCAATATCATCTAGTCCTTCCTAATTCTTCATTAGGATGTAGCCGTTGCATCTGATCAGGAAAAGGGAAATATGCAAGGGAAGTGGACAACGGGTAATTGCCCTTAACAACACAATGCTTGTTTAAAGTGCTTATTCCTTTGAATCGGTTAAGGCTTACTCTTAGATCTACAAAATGAGTTCATATGATAGCATTATCTTGAAATTGTGCTACTTGTATATAATATAAGTTACCATTCTAAAAAAAAAATTCTGTTGAAATTATTCTTCAATGAGAAGATACTTCTCCAGTAAGGAGGTGTGAGAGGTTGTCTATAACAAGAGTTGGGAGAGGTAGACATAGGCCGAAAAAGAACTAGGGGGAGGTGATTAGAAGGACACGGCTCAACTCTAGCTTACTGAGGACATGACCCTAGGTAGGAAGGTTAGGGTCGAGAATTAGAGTAGACTGCTAGCAGATAGAATAGTGTTGTATTTTATGTGGAAGAGGCAGTGGTTTGGCCTCATCCCTCCCCTTCTATTAGTAGTAATAATTAATAATCATTTTGTTTCTTATTCTTCAATATGTGGTACTGTCAGAGTATCAGTTGTTTCATTTGCTTTGTATTTTGCTATTTTTCTATCATATTTTTTCTGCTTTGAAAATTCTCTTTTGAGCTAAGAGTCTGTTGGAAACAACCTTTCTACCCCATAAAGGTAGGGGTTCTGCATACATCCTACCTTCCCCAGATGACTACACTTGGTATGCTGTTGTTGTCCAATAATGCTAAGTTCTGTTGTGAAATAAAGATTAAAAGATATTATTCTTGTTGCTGGACCTGTTGATGATGTTTCAGGCTGAAATCAGTGGTAAGTTTGACAGTACTAATCCTAATAAATATCACATAAAGCACGACTAAGTTTTGGGGTTTGAATTAGTCCCAAGGCCATTTACTTGATATTAGAGCCAGGCCCGCCCTTGTTTGGGTCCCCATGTTATATTGTCCATACTCTAGTTGGACCTACGCATGAAAGGGGTTTTTAGAGTGGGTTAGAGTCCCATTGATTGGGGGATGGACACTCTAGTTGGACCTGGGTATGAATGGGGTTATTAGAGTGGGTTAGAGTCCTACATTGATTGGGTAATGGTCTACTGCTCTTTTTATATGGACTTGAGCAATCCTTCACTCGGGAGTTATCTTTTGGGTTGAGTTAGGACAAGGTTCATATGTTTACACTTCTCAACTGTGTAGCTTGATGACTGATGACCAATCTTAGCTTTTGAGGTTCAGTATTTGATAGGATGGTCACTATAACCATCATGTTGCTCTTTAGGTTATAAACTCTACAGATATTCAGGATCCATTAAATTGAATGCAGTAATTAGCTTTTTAAATGAATTTATTCTTCAAGTTTCACATGTTAGTATAGAGAGATGTCCAGTACCTATCATAACTATCTTAAACTCATAAAAATTTGAGATACCAGTCCTGCTATATCGATTAAGAACCTCTAGAGATGGTGATACCATTACATGGTCAGACTTTTCAACTAGAAAAAGAAACACGTCAAAGCAACTTTTCAACATTACTGTACCTTATTGGCCGCCTAGGATATTTCCACCCATTTACTTTTTAAATTCAATCTCACATCATTAATCTATCAGAAAAAATTATCAGAGGTGTAAAATTATCCATACATATGTTTCTTCAGAATTGTGTAACATTTATTGGTTAGTTGCTACGGAAGACTGTTATATCTTTGAGTTTCACTGCTAGTTACTAACATTTGTAATTTATGCAACAGTTATACATGGAGTCTATCCAAGATTTGCTTGCTCCTGAAAAGATAAACATTCCAATTGTTGAAGATTCTAAGACTGGAGAAGTATCTGTCCCCGGTGCTACAGTGGTTAAGATTCAGGATCTTGACCATTTCTTGCAACTACTGCAAATTGGAGAAGCCAACCGTCTTGCAGCAAATACTAAATTAAATACGGAATCATCACGTAGCCATGCAATTCTTATGGTACGTATTAAAGATGTCCTAAGCTATTCTCTTGTTGCAAAAGAGTTGAGGAATGAAGATACACAACTTTATTTGGGACATTCTCCTGTTCCTACTCCTGCGTTTAGGATCTTTAAGAGTTAAGCATCCTTCATAATAGAAGGTTTCCGGGAAAGAATATGAAGGTTCCAGATTTATAAGCCACTAAAAAATCTACAAGATCATCTACTTCCTCTATACTTTTTTCTTTGCACCAAAACAATATAGAGAAACAATGCAGTTCCATTCACATCATGAGTGGACTAAATTTTATCTTCAAAGCATCTACCATTTCTCTTCTTCCATACTGCCCAGAAAATGCAGGAAGGTATTATCCTCCACCAATTTTTCTGATTCTTTCTTACCCCTCTTCTCCAGCAGCTCATCATGTCTGCAATATGTTCAGACATTGGCCACTTGATCTCTGTGAGACTAAAGAACAAGTTCCAGAGTTGAGTTGTAAATTTGCAATGCAGGAAAAGGTGATTGTTGGTTCCACTGTTTAATTGCACAAAAACACCTGGAACTGTAGGGTTGGGTTAGGTTCAATGCTATTTCTTTACATGGTATTGGAGTTGGACCAATTCCTATTTTTGGCTTATGCAATGTTGGATTCGCACGTTATTTTATTCGTGTCTGGAAGTTCTAGCCCTAGGTGAGTCGGCGGGTTGGAGAATGGAGAGTGTCCGATATTGATGAAGGAATGCAATGTTGTCTCCTTTACATGGTCACAGGCAACTTTTACTTCATGAGCTGATTCTGGGATTAAGTTAGGACTAGTTTCGATTTCCTTACCTGGTATTAGAGACAAACCCATTCTTATTCTTGGTTTTTCCAGTGTTGGACTTGTGTGTTGTTTTTTCCAGGCGCCAATCTTGTCCTGGTATCTTAGGGGTTGTTAGAGTGTCCCATATTGGTCATGGAATGTGCATGGCATACTTTACTGAACTGTAACATGCTTTTAAAAAGACTAAATCTATTACAAGGCAGGTAACTTGTCTTATTAATTTGTTCTTTTTTCTCCTTTTGCAGGTTAACATCCGTAAATCTGTTAAAAATGATGAAGAAACCAGCTCATCTTTTCAAGAGAAAGACAGCAAAACTGATAGACATGGCACTCAGATGCCTATTGTTCGTAAAAGCAAGCTACTAATAGTTGATCTTGCAGGATCAGAGCGAATAGACAAATCTGGTTTGTTATTATTTCATTCACACTTATCAGTTATTTTTGATTTCTTATTTGACATCTTCACACATAGGCTGTTTCCTGGAGGTAGGGATATTGTGGTAATGTGGTGATGGAAGCATGCAATACTTGTTCTCATATTTCTTACTTTTATTTGGTTCATTCTCCAGATTAATAAATAAACATATTTCACTGTCTTGCAGGGAGTGAAGGTCGCTTGTTGGAAGAGGCTAAGTTTATTAATCTGTCTCTTACTTCTCTGGGAAAATGTATAAACGCATTGGCTGAGAACAGTCCTCATATACCAACAAGAGATTCTAAACTAACACGACTTCTTCGTGATTCATTTGGAGGTTATTCAAAGTTTTCTCTCACTTAATTTTGCTATTATTTTATTGTTCTTAATTTAGCTATTTTAGATCTAATAATATTTTGTCCATCACCTTGCATGGGTTGTTTGAGAGTAAGTGTGCTTTGATTCCTTGAATTTTCCCTGTTATGTGTGATTGCTTGGAACTAAGTGTGTTCTTATGCCCCGTTCTTTCTCTCTCTTTAATGTGTAACTTTTTGTACAGAGCTACTTGTTCTCTCAGTCCATGGAGTAAGTTATTTCTAGCTTTTCACTACTACGTAATTTCTTAACTCTTTAATTGACTTTGTCATTTGCTACATGCAATTAGATATTAGTGAGAAGTGTGCTGGCTTAAGGATTCTGATCTGAACACTCTATTCAAAAATCTACTTCTTCTTTGAATAATAAAGAGAGACACAAATAAAAAAGGGTCTGGCCCTCCTCAGTATCACCTATGAAGAGGCCAATGATTGGAATAGAAAATTTAGGAAGAATTAGCTTCGATTATTTAGCCTCCCAAATAGATTTCTTTTACTATGACCTCAAATAATACCCTACATCCACCATGGGGGACCAGTGTTCGATTTGCAACAGAGTAAAAAAAAACACTAATTAGTTTCTTTACAATTTCATAAGCCATGGTGGGTATCGTTCAACTTGCAACGGAGTAAAAGAACACTAATAGGTTTCTTTAGAATTGCATAAGCATTGGTAGGTAGAGTTAGTCAGTACTTGTATTGGTGGGAGGTAGACATTGCTGTTACAAAAGAACCCTAGATCCGCCACTACCTGCCCCTTATTGATTTCTTCAGTTAACATCCATGTTCTCAACAATATATGGTCCTTGTGAATTTATAAAGATGATAACAAAGTTGATTCAAGCTAAAGCTTGGTAAAATGAATATCTATGTGGGCTTGCATATGAGAAAGAATGAATCTTCTACATTGAATGAAATTCACTGTGGTGGCAATGGAATAGAAAAGCTTTGTTTAGAGAAACGTGTTATGGAATTTTTAGATTGTATGTTATATGTGAAAGATTGAGGTAGCTACTGCATATAAGCTGTCTGTTCCGTCCTCTCCTCAAAGCTAAAGTAATTTGACTCTATTTCTCTAGACACATGTCTAATTCTGACTTGACTATTGAATTTGTCGTTGCTGGATTGAGTACTGTATACATTATATATTGCACATCATGTTAGGATTGTAATGGTTTCTATGGTGTGTATTTATGGTGTGTTTGACAGCCTAGGGTGTAAGTTTGTATTATGTTTCTGTCTTTATTGGTATTTTCTTAGTAATATAAGCTAATGAAACAGGTTCTGCACGAACTTCACTCATAATAACCATTGGACCATCTTCTCGACATTATCCAGAGACCACAAGCACAATAATGTTTGGACAAAGGGTGAGATTTGTATTCATTTATTACCTCTGGCAATTTGCTTGTAGTCCTTTAGCTTCTCAAGTCTCATCTGTCTCCGGTTTTCCTACTGAATTATACTTGAACAATCTGTCATCTTTAATCTGATTCCTCAAAGACTCACACTTTAGACTTCCCTTTGTTCTTTCCATCTAATAGTTGTTTCAGTAGGCAGTATCTCTCATATCTAAGTAGTGTTCACTATTGTCCAACATGTTCATAAAACCAGAGAAAAATTATTGGTACTTCCAGTGGTGGAAAAAAATTCTTATCCTGATACAAGAGATTCAGCCACTTGATTCTTGTCTCTGTTTGAATGCTTAAGCTCTCTTTTATCTATCACATTTCTATGCAGCACATCTCAGAAGTAGTTTTCAAAGCATAATGTATAATTTAACATATCCTTTTGCTGCTTATCATATGAACTGATCTACAGAGAGCCTTCTTATAAGAAGCTAAGCATTTATGAAAGCGAAATATAATCTTCGAATAACTTTTCTTGCCAAAACATTATCATTGGCTGTTTTTTCACTCCTTGCTAATCATGACATGACAGACCACATCTCTGCCAATTTATGACCCAAAAGTTGTGCGCTTCTGCTCGTATATTATATCTGGATATGTGCTGTTTTATAGTCGACACTTCAAAGCTTTCATTCCATATGAGCTAGAATTAATTGTTTCATGCAGGCCATGA
>JAPFFP010000008.1:3334267-3346172 GCA_026153255.1 Solanum medicagineum | reverse complement strand
CTGAGAATTCATCATATCAGAAAGTACTTGCTGAGAACACCCAAATGTATGAGAAGAAGATAACTGATCTTATGAAGCAATTACAAGATGAGCGTGCTCGCTCTGAAAGTGCCGAACAACAATTAGATCTGATGAAGGAGCAATTAACTGGCCTTCA
Organism: Solanum medicagineum; assembly: GCA_026153255.1. Taxonomy (NCBI): domain Eukaryota; kingdom Viridiplantae; phylum Streptophyta; class Magnoliopsida; order Solanales; family Solanaceae; genus Solanum; species Solanum medicagineum. The sequence continues at coordinate 3,346,015 of JAPFFP010000008.1, read as the reverse complement.
GGAATTAATGCAGGTTGACCATTTATACTGGAATGCTCTGTTTTCTTTATAAGACATCAACTTGTAATTGTCATTTCTGAATCCATAACTCCTACTATGTTTAATTTGACAGGCTTTCTGAGCCAGAAAATACAACTTACATGTAAAGTTTTTAAAAGCCTATAATTAATCTGTGGGATGAAGTTGATATAATATTCTTTTTTCGTCATGCTGAAACTAACCAGGAGCCCAGTTTAGTTTCTATTTGTTCTAGGTTGCTATGAAAAAGTATCTAATCTTGTTTTTCTGTCCCTGAAAGCACCATCAGAAGGAAGCATCTACCTTCCAGAAGGAGGCATCTATATATCAGAAGGAACTTGCAAACACTACTCTGATGTATGAGGAGAAAATAGCACAATTAGAACAACAGCTAAAAGAAGAGCATGCTCGTGTTGAAAATGCGAAGGAACAACTACATGCAATTGAAGAACAATTTACCAATCATGAAACCTCGACAAAGGTAAAGCTGAATAATCATTTAATCTCTGTAATATTTGGATTATCTATAGGATGTGATCTGAAGCATCTTCATGATTTGCACTCTTATTCAATTGACGAAGTTGACTAAACCCGTTTGGTTTTATAAAGATTTAGATGTTTGCATGTGGATGCACATCTAAATATTAAGATACTGCATCTACATTTTGAACACTAAATAATTAAGACAGTTTGTTCTCTTTTTTTTTTTTTTTTGAAACTGGTAATTGTAATTAAGACAGTTTTCTCAACATCTCAATGTATAAATAAATAGATCAGGTGGAGCAATTTAACTTGACATGGTATTTAAGTAGACAAAACTGTGTCCATTCACACCACTTTTCATCATACTTATACACGCTAGTCTGGATAAAGCTAACAAGAATGTTGAAGGCATACTAAAATGAACAATAACTTATGGTTTTAATTGCGTGTGTGTTGGGGGTTTGGGGGGTCTCCTAGTGAAGGCTCAACAAGAAGGCATTCAAAATTGAGGGAACACCTCCTCCCCCCTCCCAGCACGCCCAGGCATGCCAATTAGAATATAGATCACATAGTATTCGGGCCCGAAATCGGGGCATAAAATAACGAGAATGGACCTGACTATGATACTATGTTAAACTAGAGGGATTTTTACCGGAAGCTTGATTATTTCCCTCAAGCTTGTTTGTGGATTTATAGTAGTTACAATATGTACAATCTTGGTAAGTGTTTAACTAGACAATCAGAATTTGAATAACAATCCTAATCAACTCATAAATGTAGTCATATAACATCTTGGAATCAACACAGACTTAGCAAAACATAGGGCACGATGGAAGAAGAAGATTTATATTGTCAATTTTATCAATTGGGAGCATATGTTAGTCATGTTAATGCATTTACAGTAGAACTTGTGCTTTCTAAGAGTTTTTAAGCACTATTAGAGATTCTTAGCCAATAGGAAACATTGGAGAATTTCTTGTACTTTCATTTTATTTTTATTTTTAATTTGTATAGTGTTGGCTTGAGATGAATTTAAATTGTGAATATGGTTGGTGGCAATTCATATAGGTGACACTGAGGAGTAGTTGTTGCTACAGTTTTGGCTTTAATCTTCTACGTTAGAGTTCTTTTCTGCCTCAATTGTTATTGTTTTTCCTGATTGTAGATTCAGAGGGAAAAAGAGTCAGATGCATTAAGATCACAGTTAGAAGAAATGCATCACCTGTATGGGTCAACTGTGAAGGAACTTCAAGCATTAAAAACAGAAAATCAGGTTTTACTATCAGAAAAGGTATGTAAAGTACATTAACGTTTGTCCCCTCAAGGTTCTCATTAATGTTAATTTCACTTAAATTAACTACCATGCCCACCTTCCCTCCCAACTCTCCTGCAAAAGAAAAAAAGGTGTGAAAAAACAGCGAGACAGGAAAAATGTGCGTTCTACTCATAAGCAAAAAACACAGTTTATGTTAGTGGAAAATTTACTTATAATAATCTTCGCTTCCTCAACATGATCCCTTAGAGAGAATTGCATGAAGAACTTCACAATGTGAGGCAAACACTTCTAATTGAGGAAAAGCAAAGGAAAGCTGCTGAAAACGAGCTGGTTAATATAAAGAAGCTTGTGCCTGAGAGTGAAGATGACTTTGAGGTAAGTCCTGTCTTGGGGTTCTTTTTTCTACAATAACCCAGATTAGAGTTAGCATCTGATATTTACAGGAGAAGAAGTCATATATGAAGCAATATACTCCCAGCAGATCATTCAATATGCACAGATCAACTGAATCAAGAGAAAGGATTTTTGCCCATCAGAACACAATGTCAAAGATAATTGAAGAAGGTAAAACTCTTTAAATACTAAAGTCAGGTCGGTCTTGTCATATTATCGCAATCATGTCTATTTCTTTCAATTTATCTTTTGGATTTTTTAAATTAACTAGTTTTAGTGACTTTACAATTCAGTTGGTATCCAGAAGATAATCTCGTTGTTGTCATCAGTTGATTTGGACGTCCAAATTCATGCTGTGAAAGTGGTAGCCAATCTTGCAGCTGAAGGTCTGTATAACTAACTGTTGAGTTATATTCAAGTGTCAAAACAATTGTATGTTTGTCAATAGCACTAAACAGAATAGCTTGATAGAAATCTTTATTGGAATGGTAACTGAAAATGACAGTTCTTTGGCTGGCAAGATAAAGTGAATCACCTCTTGGGACTTTGCAAAAAGCTGTAAAATTAGAGTTAAGGCATGAAGTTTATGTTGCAAAGCAAAATATTTTTCCAAAACCTTTAACATATTAAATAATATGTTTGCATTTGAGGTGAATGGCGTTAGGTGACTTCGCTGGTTTTTTACATAGGATTTTGATGCGTAATGTTTTGTGACGCATGTGAATTGGCTTATAGAAATCTCTTCTTTTTGCTACTTGGAGAAATTCTGGAAAATCTGTGCTTGCTTTACTTTCTTGGGCTCTTAGCTTCTTAATTGATCATTCTTAAACCAATTAGATCTGTTTGCTTTTAATCGTAAAGACCTAATTTCAACATATCTGTTATGCGAACCGTGCACAAAAGAGGAAGCTAATTAATTAGAGTTGAAGTTGAAGAGAGATGCATGAGAGATTTTCTCATCCACCATTGTATCTCCACTTACTCTTCCATTCCTAATAGGTCCATAAGCTGATTCAACTCCACAAGACTGACATGAACAAATTATTATCATTTCCTTTATGAAAAAAGAAATCAACAGATAATATGCAGAGGACAAACCTGAGTCTTTTTTTCTTATTTCAGACAGTAATCAGGAAAAGATTGTGCAGGAAGGCGGTTTAGATGCGCTCCTCATGCTGCTACAATTATCCCAAAATGCAACAATACTCAGAGTGGCTTCTGGAGCTATTGCCAATTTGGCAATGAATGGTACTTGTGAATCTTTTCTTCATTACATTCTCAGGTTTAGATTTTCCTTGATGTGGATTTTGTCATTTCATTGGATCCTTCTTAACCATGTTTCTGTCTCTGTTGAGATGTCGATGAGGTAAGTTAGCATAGTCTTCCTTGTGCTGATCGAAGGAAGAAAGGTTTTTCACACAATGATAAGAATATGCTAGTCATGCATGCTCAGCCATTTTAATTCCAAATTTTCCAGTTAATTGGGTCAAGGAGCTTCGAGTCCTTGACTGATCAATTTAGAAAAACAAGGACAATTGAAAAGATGGCAAGAAAAGTACTCTAGGAAGCTAACAATAAGTCAAACGAAAGGACGCTGCCAAGTCTAGAACTATCAGGATATAACACTCCTTTGTTTACATCACCTACTTCAACTTTCAAAAAGCACAAGAGCTTCCTTTAAACCATATATGGTAGAACGTTCAAGTGATTGTAATTTATAATTTTTCTGATTATTTGGAACACATAACATATATATTATGTATATAAATAAAGACTATACAAAGACTGTATAACCATCCATATTATATATATAATATTTCAGATTAAAGATGTAAACATCAGAATATAATTGCATCTATGATCTAAGCTTGCCATGATGTTCTGGAGGAAAGCGAAGTTTGGCTATTATCCGTGTTTTAATTCTCTGAAATTTCTTTCTCGTTCTCATGAATCTGTTGTTAACGGCTGATCTAATCAAATTTCACTTGCGTAGTACTGAAAATTTTCAAATTTTAACCTGTTCAGAAATGAATCAAGGATTAATATCAAGTAAAGGAGGTGTTCAACTTTTGGCCAATACAGCAGTCAAAACTGAAGATGCCCAAACTCTGCGGATGGTAGCTGGAGCAATTGCAAATTTGTGTGGAAATGGTAAGCTTAGGTCATCATCTGCTGTAGTATGTGTAGTCTCTCCTATATAGAAGATGACAACTGATTTCATTATGTTCCCTAAGCATTGTGTTGCATTATCTTCCTCAACGCCATGTTTACCTTGCCTTTGTATTTTACAAAATTTAAGGACTATTATGTTTCATTGATCCTCTGAGGCTGGATGATTTGTTCATTTATATTGAACATTAACAAGGATCTATCTCATGGCAGAAAAGTTACATGTTACATTGAGGGAAGATGGAGCTGTCAAAGCATTGCTAGAAATGACTAGATCTGGAAATATTGAAGTCATTGCGCAGGTTGCCAGAGGATTGGCTAACTTTGCAAAGTGTGAATCGCGAGGAACAATTCAAGGTTTGCATGGCTCAGACATGGTTGTAATATACTGTTTCTCCTGTTAGCGTGCACTTGACTAGTATTACTGTTCCAGGTCATAGAAAAGGCCGTTCTGCTCTTATGGAAGATGGTGTACTGAAATGGTTGATAACCAACTCTAACAGTGCTGCTTCTTCAACCAGGCGCCACATTGAACTTGCTCTCTGCCATTTGGCACAAAATGGTTAGCTACTTTGTCCAAACTTATTTCTTGTTATAGCTGCTTCTATGTTCAGGAAAGTGATGCACATGTATATACAGTTTTTAAGATATAGCTAAAAGCAGCCAAACCTTCTAGCTTAGTGGTGTACCTTTGTTTCCTTGGCAAGTGCTTGTAGTCTACTCTTGAGGGTCTAATGCCCTCTGCCTCAAAAAATCCATATATTAAGTTTTTTCGCGATACGAAAAAAGCTGACATATCTGTTAAAAGTAATGACATCTTCTTATGCCTATGGCAGAGGGTAATGCTAGAGATTTCGTGTCAAGTGGAGGGTTGGATGAAATTATACGAATATCAAATGAATCCTCCCGAGAGGATATTCGTAACTTGGCCAAGAAGACGCTAAAGTTGAGTTCTACATTTCAAGCTCAGATAAGAGCATAGTGAAGGCAATACATTACCAATACAGTAGAGCATTATGAAGTAGCCTCTTTTACTAACTTGTATTTACAACAATCTTGTAAGTAGCCCAACAAAATGTAACTAAAAGCTTTATGATAAATGTTTTTGTATATCATATACCATTCTTATACATGTGCATTGTAATTGATCAGCATTCCTATTTGACTGGTGTTTCAATAGAAACGAAAATATTAAGCGAAAAAGAAATATTCAATGATTTAGGATTTGAACATTATGGATTCGAGAGCTAATTTTCACAATCCATTTGATTTGCGTAGTTTGAAATGCATAAATTTTTTAACATGTGCAAGATCTGGGAGCTAATCCATTGGCTCTTTAGTCAAATCTCCTGCATTTGTTCTCCTCTTTCCGGGCTCGTTGCGGATCCACTCGTATGATTTTTTGAGAAAGTTCTGCCGAAACCCCCTGCAGCTGCAAAATCTGTGGGTTAACACTCATAGAAAACTGCCAAAATTGTCTAATTCCTGTTCCTTGGCCCATAAAATCCTATTAGGCGTCACCCGTCGCCGTCGGACCACTCGGGCCTCCTGTTGGGCTCGTCGCGAACCCACTCGTATGATTTTCAGTAAGTTGCGTCGGAGCCCCCTGTAGCGCCAGAATCCTTAAGCTAACACCCACAAAAAATTGTCGAAATCGCATGTTTCAAGTTCCTTGACTCATAAAATTCTACCATGCGTCCCCCTCCTCCGTCTGGACACCTGGACCTCTTGACAAGCTCGTTGCAGATCCACTCATATGATATTTTGGTAAAGTTGCGTTGGAGCCCCCTCCAATGCTAGAATCCCTAGGTGAACACCCACAGAAAACTGTCGAAATCGCCTATTTCCTGTTCCTTGGCCCATAAAATCCTACCAGGTTTCCCTGATGTTGTCGGGCCACCTGGGCCTCTTGCCGGGCTTGTTGCGAACCCACACATCTGCTATTTCGAAAAAAAAGTTGCGCTGGAGCCTCCTGCAGCGCCAAAATTCGTGGGCTGACACCCACAAAAAACTGCCAAAATCGCTTGTTTCCTATCCCTTGGCCCAAAAAATCCTACCAGATGTCCCTCGCCACCGCCAGGCCACTTGGGCCTCCTGTCGGGCTTGTTGCGGACCCATTCGTATAATTTTTTGAGAAAGTTGCACTGAAGCCCCCTGCAGAGCCAGAATCTATGGCTAACGCCCATAGAAAACTGTCAAAATCACTTGTTTCTTGTTCCTTGACCCATAAAATCCAACCAGGCGTCCCCCGTTGCCGTCGGGCCACTTGTCCCTCTTGTCGGGCTCGTTGGGGAGACATTCGTATGATTTTTTGGAAAAGTTGTGTCGGAGCCCCCTGCAGCGCCAAAATCCGTGGGTTAACACCCACAGAAAACTGCCAAGATCGTCTGTTTCCTGTTCCATAGCCGATAAAATCCTATCAGGCGTCCTCGGCGGCCGCCTGGCTACCTACACCTCTCGCCGGGCTCATTATGTATCCATTCGTATGATTTTTCTAGAACGTTGTGCCGGTGCCTCCTGTAGCGCCAGAATCTGTGGGCTAATACCCACAAAAAACTGCGAAAATCGCCTGTTGCCTGTTCCATGGCCCATAAAATCATACCAGGCATCCCGTGTCGCAGCCGGGCAACCTGGGCCTCTCGCCGGGCTCATTTCAAAGCTACCCGTATGAATTTTCGAGAATGTTGCATCAGAGTCCCCTGCAGCCTCAGAATCTGCAGGCTAACACCCATAGAAAACTGCCGAAATTGCCACCAGAATCCGTGGGCTAACTCCCATAGAAACCTGTCGAAATCGCCTGTTTCTTATTCCCTAGCCCATAAAATCCTACCAGGCGTCTCCAGTCGTTGCCTGGCCACCTGGCCACTTGCTGGGCTCAAAGGCCCACTCGTATGATTTTTGAGGAAAGTTGAATCAGAGCCCCGTGCAACACCTGAATCCGTGGGCTAACACCCATAGAAACTGTCGAAATCACCTGTTTCCTATTCCTTTGGCTCGTAAAATCCTACCAAGCTCCCCCGCCGCCGTCGGGCTACTTGGCCCTCTTGCCGAGCTCGTTGCGGACCCACTCGTATGATTTTTCGGTAAAGTTGCGTTGGAGTCCCTTGCAGTGCCAAATTTCGTGGGCTAACACCCACAGAAAACTGTTGAAATCGTCTGTTTTTTGTTCCTTGGCCCCATAAAATCCTACCAGGCATCCCCTGCTGCCGTCGGGTTAGTTGGACCTCTTGCCGGGCTCGTTGAGGAGCATATCGCATGATTTTTTGGGAAAGTTGCGTTAAAGTCCCCTGCAGCTCCCAAATCATTGGACTAACACCCATAAAAAATTGTTGAAATTGCCTATTTCTTGTTTCTTGTCCCATAAGATCCTACAAGGTGTCCCCTGTCGTCGCCGGACCACCTCGACCTCTTGTTGGGCTCGTTGCGGACCTACTCGTATGATTTTTAAGGAAAGTTGTGCCGGAGCCCCCTGTAGCGCCAAAATTCGTGGGCTAACACCCATAGAAAACTACCGAAATCGTTTGTTTCCTGTTCCGTGGCCCAAAAAATCCTACTAGGCATCCCCCGCCCTCACCGGGTCATCTGAGCCTCTTGTCGGACTCGTTGCGGAGCCACTCGTATGATTTTTCGGGAAAGTAGCATCGGAGTCCCCTGCAGCGCCAGAATCTGCGGACTCCCCACTCGTTGTGGGTGTTAGCCCACGGATTTTAGGGCTACTTGGGGTTCCAGCGCAAGATTCCCGAAAAATCATATGGGTGGGTCCGCAACGAGCTCGACAAAAAGCCCAGGTGGCCCAACGGCGTTGGCGGAGGCCTGGTAGGATTTTATGGGCCAAAGAATAGAAAACGGGCGATTTCAGCAGTTTTTTATGGGTGTTAGCCCACGGATTTTCGGGCTGCATGGGGTTCTGGCGCAAGATTCTAGAAAAATCATACGAGTGGGTCCGGAACGAGCCGGGGAAGAAGCCCAGGTGGCCCGGCGGCATTGGCAGAGGCCTGGTAGGATTTTATGGGCCAAGGAACAGAAAACAAGCTATTTTGACAGTGTTCTTTGGGAGTTAGCGCAAGGATTTTGGGGCTGCATGGGGTTTTGCGGAGGATTCTCATAAAAACATACGTGTGGGTCCACAACGAGCCCATCAAGTGGCCCAGGTCGCCCGGCGGCGTTGGCGGAAGCCTGGTAGGACTTTATGGGCCAAGGAACAAGAAAAAGGCGATTTCGCAGTTTTCTATGGGTATAGCCCATGAATTTTAGGGTTGCATGGGGGTGCGATGCAAGATTCCCAAGAAATCACATGGGTAGGTCAACAACCAGCCCGACAATAGGTCCAGGTGGCCCGACGGCGTTGGCGGAGGCCTGGTAGGATTTTATGGGCTAAGGAACAGGAAACGGGCGATTTTGGCAGTTTTCTGTGGGTGTTAGTCCACAGATTATGGGGCTGCATGGGGGTCCAGCGCAAGATTCCCAAAAAATCATATGGGTGGATCCGCAACGAGCCCGACATGAGGCCTAAGTGGCCCGACGGCGTTGGCGAAGGCCTGGGATATGGGCCAAGGAATAGGAAACAGGCAATTTTGACAGTTTTCTGTGGGTATTAGCCCAAGGATTTTGGGGCTGCATGGGGGTCTGGCACAAGATTCTCAAAAAATCATACGGGTGGATCCGCAATGAGCCCGACCAGAGGCCCAGGTGGCCTAGCGGCGTTGGCGAAGGACTGGTAGGATTTTATAGGCCAAGGAACAGGAAACAGGCGATTTTGGTAGTTTTCTGTGGGTGTTAGCCCACGAATTTTGGGGCTGCACGAGGATCCGGCACAAGATTCCGATAAAATCACACGGGTGGGTCCACAACGAGTTCGACAAAAGGCCCAGATGGCCTGGCGACATTGGGAGAGGCCTGGTACGATTTTAAGGGCCAAGGAAAAGGAAACAAGCGATTTCAGCAGATTTCTGTGGGTGTTAGCCCACGGATTTTGGGGCTGCATGGGGGTCCAGCTCAAGATTCCTGAAAAATCATATAGGTGGGTCTGCAACGAGCCAGACAAGAGGCCCGGAAACATTGGCGGAGGCCTAGTAGGATTTCATGGGCCAAGGAACAGGAAACAGGCGATTTCGACAAATTTCTATGGTGTTAGCCCATGGATTTTGGGTTTGCATGGTGATCCGGCTCAAGATTCTCAAAAAAGTCATACAAGTAGGTCCGCAAGGAGCCCGACAGGAGGTCAGGTGGCCGGCTGCGTTGGCAGAGCCTAGTAGGATTTTATGGGCCAAGGAACAAGAAACCAGCGATTTTGGCAGTTTTCTGCGGGTGTTAGCCCACGGATTTTGAGGTTGAATGGAGGTCCGGCGCAAGATTCATGAAAAAATCATATGAGTGGGTCCGCAACGAGCCTAGCAAAAGGCCTAGGTGGCCCGGCGGCATATTCTCGAAAAATCATATGGATGGGTCCGCAACGAGCCCGGCAAGAGGCCCAGGTGGCCCAGCGGCGTTAGCGAAGGCCCGATAGGATTTTATGGGCCAAAGAACAAGAAACAAGCGATTTCGACAATTTTCTATGGGTGTTAGCCCATGGATTTTGGGGCTGTATGGGGGTCAAGCGCAAGATTCCTGAAAAATTATACAGGTCCGCAACGAGCCCGACAAGAGGCCCAGGCGGCCTGGTGGCATTGGCGGAGGCCCGTTAGGATTTTACGGGCGAAGGAATAGGAAATAAGCGATTTTGACAGTTTTCTGTGGGTGTCGAACCACGAATTTTGGGGCTCATGGGGATTCGGCGCAAGATTCTCAAAAAATCATACGGCTGGGTCCGCAACGAGCTTGGCAAGAGGCCCAATTGGCCCGGCAGCATTGGCGAAGGCTTAGTTGGATTTTATAGGCAAAGGAATAGTAAACAAGTGATTTCTGCAGTTTTTTTATGGGTGTTTATCCCACACAATTGGGGCGGCATGGGGTTCGGCGCAAGATTCTCAAAAACTCATATGGGTGGGTCAGCAACGAGCCCGGCAAGAGGCCCAGGTGGCCCGGCAACGTTGGCAGAGGCCTGGTAGGATTTTATGGGCCAAGGAATAGGAAATAGGCAATTTTAGCAGTTTTTTGTGGGTGTTAGCCCACGGATTATGGGGTTGCAAAGGGTTCGGCGCATGATTTCTAAAAAATCATACGGGTTGGTCCGCAACGTGCCCGGCAAGAGGCCCAGCTGGCCCCGCGACGTTGGCGAATGCCTAGTAGGATTTAATGTCCAAGGAACAGGAAACGAGCGATTTAAGCAGTTTTCTATGGGTGTTGACCCACAGATTTTGGGGCTGCATGGGGGTCCGGTGCATGATTCCAGAAAAATCATACGGGTGGGTCCGCAACGAGCCCGACATGAGGCCCAGGTGGCCTGGCGGTGTTAGCGGAGGCCTGGTTGGATTTTATGGGCCAAAGAATAGGAAATGGGTGATTTCGGCAGTTTTCTGTGGGTGTGAGCCCACGAATTTAGGGGCTTCATGGGGTTCGGCGCAAGATTCCCAAAAAATCATATGAGTGGGTCCAGAACGAGCTTGGCAAGAGGCCCAGGTGGCCTTGCGGCGTTGGCGGAGGCCTGGTAGGATTTCATGGGCCAAGGAACAAGAAACAAACGATTTCAGCAGCATTCTGTGGGTGTTAGCACACGGATTTTCGGGCTGCATGGGGGTCCGGCACAAGATTCTCAAAAAATCATACGGATTGGTCCACAACGAGCTCGGTAAGAGGCCCAGGTGGCCCAGCGGCGTTGGCGGAGACTTGGTAGGATTTTACGGGTCAAGGAACAGGAAACGAGCGATTTTGGCTGTTTTATATGGGTATAGCCCACGGATTTTTGGGTTGTATTGGGGTCCGGCCCAAGATCCTCGAAATCTCATATAGGTGGGTCCACAACGAGCCCGGCAAGAGGTCCAAGTGGCCCGACGGCGTTAGCGGAGGCCTGGTAGGATTTTTTTATGGGCTATGGAACAGGGAACGGGCAATTTCGGCAGTTTTCTGTGGGTATTGCCCATGAATTTGGAGGCTGCATGGGAATTCGGCGCAAGATTCTCAAAAAATCATCCGGTTGGGTCCGCAACGAGCTTGGCAAGAGGCCCAATTGGCCCGGCGGCGTTGGTGAAGGCCTGGTTGGATTTTATGGGCCAAGGAATAGTAAACAAGCGTTTTCTGTAGTTTTCTATGGGTGTTATCCCACAGAATTTGGGGCGGCATGGGGTTCGGTGCAAGATTCTCGAAGAATCATATGGGTGGATCCATAACGAGCCAGCAAGAGGCCCAGGTGGCTCAGCAGCGTTGGCGGAGGCCTGGAAGGATTTTATGGGCCAAGGAACAAGAAATAGTCGATTTCGATAGTTTTCTATAGGTGTTAGCCCACAGATTTAGGGGCTGCAGATGGGTCCTGC
>JAPFFP010000008.1:3306056-3334167 GCA_026153255.1 Solanum medicagineum | reverse complement strand
ATTCTCGAAAAATCATACGAGTGGATCCGCAATGAGTCCGGCAAAAGGCCCAGGCCTTGTACAATTTTATGGGTCATGGAATAGGAAACATGCAATTTCGGTAGTTGCTGTGGGTGTTAGCCCACGAATTTTAGGGCTGCATGGGGGTCCGGTGCAAGATTCTCAAAAAATCATACAGGTGGGTCCACAACGAGCCCGACAAGAGGCCTAAGTGGGCCGGTGGAGTTGGCAGAGGCCTGGTAGGATTTTATGGGCTAAGGAATAGGAAACATCGATTTCAAAAATTTTATGTGGATGTTAACCCACTGATTTTGGTGTTGTATGGGATTCGGCGAAAGATTCTTAAAAAATCATATAGGTGGGTCCGGAACGAGCCAAACAACAAGCCCAGGAGGCCCGACGGTAATGTAGAGGTCTAGTAGGATTTTATGGGTCAAGAAACAGGAAACAAGCGATTTACGCAGTTTTCAGTGGGTGTTAGCCCACGGATTTTGGGGCTGCATGGGGGTCAACGCAAGATTCCCGAAAAATCATACAAGTGGGTCCACACGATCCCGGCAAGAGGTCTCGGTGGCCCGGCAGCGATGGCGGAGGCCTGATTAGATTTTATGGGCCAAGAAACAGGAAACAAATGATTTCGGTAATTTTCTATGGGTGTTAGCCCATGGATTTTGGGGTTGCATGGGGGTCTGGGCAAGACTCCTAAAAAATCATACGAGTGTGTCCGCAACGAGCCCAGCAAAAAGCCTAGGTGGCCCGGAGGCAGAGACCTGGTAGGATTTTATGGGCTAAGAAACAAAAAAAAGGCAATTTTGATAGTTTTCTGTGGGTGTTAGCCCCACGGATTTTGGGGTTGCATGGGTGTCAAGTGCAACATTCCCAAAACATCATACGAGTGGGTCCGCAACGAGCTCGACAAGAGGCCCAAGTGGCCCGGCGGCGTTGGCGGATGCGTGGTAGGATTTTATGGGCCAAGGAAAAGGAAACAGGCGATTTCGAAAGTTTCTATGAGTGTTAGCCCACGAATTTTGGGGCTGCATGGGGTTTCGGCGTAAGATTCCTGAAAAATCATACGAGTGGGTCCACAACGAGCCCAGCAAGAGGCCTGGTAGGATTTTATTGGCCAAGGAAGAGCAAACAAGCAATTTCGGCAGTTTTATGTGGGTGCTAGCCCACAAAATTTGTGGATGCATGGGGGCTTGATGCAAGATTCCCAAAAAATCATACGATGGGTCCGCAACGAGCCCGGCAAGAGGCCCAGGTGGCCCGGCGATGTTAGTGGAGGCCTGGTAGGAATTTATGGGCCAAGGAATAGGAAACAGGCAATTTCAACTATTTTCTATGGGTCTTAGCCCACGTATTATGGGATTGCATGGGGCTCCAGCGCAAGATTCTCGAAAAATCATACGGGTGGTTCCGCAACGAGCCCGCCAAGAGGCCCAGGTGATCCAGCGGCGTTGGTGGAGGTCTGGTAGGATTTTATGGGCCAATAAAAAGGGAAACAGGCTATTTCGGTAGTTTTCTATGGGTGTTAGCCCACAGATTTTGGGGCTGCATAGGGGTTCGGCTCAAGATTCTCGAAAAATCTTATGGTTGGGTCCGTAATGAGCCCGACAAGAGGTCTAGGTGGCCTGGCGACATTGGCAGAGGTCTGGTAGGTTTTTATGGGCTAAGGAATAGGAAATAAGCGATTTTGATAGTTTTCTGTAGGTGTTTGCCCACGGATTTTTGTGCTACATAGGGGTCCAGTGCAAGATTCCCGAAAACTCATATGAATGGGTCCGCAATGAGTCCGGCAAGAGGCTCAGGTAGCCCGACGGCGTTGGCGGAGGCCTACTAAGATTTTATGGCCAAGGAATAGGAAGCATGCAATTTCGGCAGGTTTCTGTGGGTGTTAGCCCACGGTTGGAGCTGCATGGGGTCCGGCGCAACATTCCCGAAGCATCTTACGGGTAGGTCTGCAACGAGCACTGCAAGAGGCTCAACTGGCCCGGCGGCGTTGACAGAGGCCTGGTAGGATTTTATGGGACAAGGAACAGGAAACAGTCGATTTCAGAAGTTTTTTGCAGGTGTTATCCACGGATTTTGGGGCTGCATGGGGTCCGGTGCCAGATTCTCGAAAAATCAAACAGGTGGGTTCGCAACGAGCCTGACAAAAGGCCCAGGTGGCCCGGCAGTGTTAGCGGAGTCCTAGTTGGAATTTATTGGCTAAGAAACAGGAAACAGACGATTTCGACAGTTTTCTATGGGTGTTATCCCACGAATTTTGGGGCTGCATAGAGGTCGGTGCAAGATTTCTGAGAAATCATACGAGTGGGTCCGCAAAGAGTCCGACAAGATGCCCAGGTAGCCCGGCGGCTTTGGCGGAGACCTGGTAGGATTTTATAGGCCAAGAAACAGGAAACAGGCAATTTTGGCAGTTTTCTATGGGTGTTAGCCCAAGGATTTTGGGGCTGCACGGGGGGCCGGCGCAAGATTCTCAAAAAATCATACGGGTGGGTCTGTTACGAACCCATAAAAGGCCCATGTGGCTCGGCGACTTGGCGGAGGCCTGGTAGGATTTTATGGGCCAAGGAATAGAAACCGGGCAATTTTGGCAGTTCTCTGTGGGTGTGAGCCCATAGATTTTGGGGCTGCATGGGGGTCCAGCGCAAGATTCCTGAAAACTCATACGGGTGGGTACGCAATGAGCCTAGCAAGAGGCTCAGGTGGCATGTGGCTTTGGCGGAGGCCTGGTAGGATTTTATGGGCCAAAGAAGAGGAAACAGGCGATTTCGACAGTTTTCTATGGGTGTTAGCCCACAGATTTTTGGGTTGCATATGTTCTGGCTCAAGATTCCCTAAAAATTATACGAGTGGGTCCATAACGAACCCAGTAGGAGGCCCATTTGACCGGGCGGCGTTGGTAGAGGCCTGGTAGGATTACATGGGCCAAGGAAGAGGAAACATGCGATTTCGGCAGTTTTCTGTGGGTGTTAGCCCACGGACTTTTGGGTTGCATGGGGGTCCGACGCAAGATTTTTGAAAAATAATCTGAGTGGGTCCGCAACGAGCCCAGCAAGAGGCCCAGGTGGCCCGGTGGCATTGGTGGAGGCCTGGTTGGATTTTATGGGTCAAGGAACACGAAACAGGCGATTTCGACAGTTTTCTTTGGGTAATAGCCCACAGGTTTTGGGGTTGCATGGGGGTGTGGCACAAGATTCCCGAAAAATCATACGGGTGGGTCCGCAACGAGCCCAGCAAGAGGCCCAAGTGGCCCAGCAACGTTGGCAGAGGGCAGAAAACAAGCGATTTCGGCAATTTTCTGTGGGTTTTAGGCCACGAATTTTTGGGGTGCATGGGGTCTGCTGCAAGATTCCCGAAAAATTATATGGGTGGGTCCGCAAAGATCCCGACAAGAGGCCCACATGGCCCGACAGCGTTGGCGGAGGCCTAGTAGGATTTTATTGGCCAAGGAACAGGAAACAGATGATTTCTGCAGTTTTCTGTGGGTGTTAGCCCACAGATTTTGGGGTTCCATGGGGTCGACGCAAGATTCCCAAAAAATCATGCGGTGGATCCGCAACAAGCCCGACAAGAGGCTTAGGTGGCCTGGGGGCGTTGCCGAAGGCCTGGTAGGATTTTATGGGTCAAGGAATAGGAAACGAGCGATTTCGGTAGTTTTTTGTGGGTGTTAGTCCACAAATTTTGGGACTGCATGGGGTCTGATGCAAGATTTCCAATAAATCATACGGTGGGTCCGCAACGAGCCCGGCAAGAGGCCCAGGTGGCCCGGTGTCTTTGGCGAATGCCTGGTAGGATCTTATGGGCCAAGGAACTAGAAACAAGCAATTTCGGGTTATCGATGCGTGTTAGCCCACGAATTTTGGGGCTGCATGGGGGTCCAGCGCAAGACTTCCAAAAAATCATATGGGTGGATCCGCAACGAGTCCGAAAAGAGGCTCAGGTGGCCTGACATTATTGGCGGAGGCCTGGTAGGATTTTATTGGACAAGGAACAAGAAACAGGCGATTTCGACAGTTTTCTATGGGTGTGAGCCCACTTTTGGGTTGCATGGGAGTCTAGTGCAAGATTTCCAAAAAATCATACAGGCGGGTCCGCATCGAGCCGCAAGAGGCCCAAGTGGCTCGGCGGCGTTGGCAGAGGTCTCGTAGGATTTTATGGGCCAAGTAATAGGAAACAGATGATTTCGGCAGTTTTCTGTGGGTGTCAGCCACGATTTTTTGGGTGCATGGAGGTCCGGTGCAAGATTTCTGAAAAGTCATATGGGTGGGTCCGCAATGAGCCTGGCAAGAGGCCCAGGTGGCCTAGCGGCGTTGGCGGAGGCCTGGTAGGATTTATTGGCCAAGGAACAGGAAAACAGGCGATTTCTGCAGTTTTCTGTGGGTGTTAGCCCACAGATTTTGGGGCTGCATGGGGGTCCGATGCAAGATTCCTAAAAAAGAATATGGTGGGTCCGCAATGAGCCCGGCAAGAGGCCTAGGTGGCCCGGCAGTGTTGGCGGAGGCCTGGTAGGATTTTATGGGCCAATGAACACGAAACAAGCAATTCCGATAGTTGTTTTTGGGTGCTAGCCCACAGATTTTGAGGCTGCATGGGGGTCTGACGCAATATTCCCAAAAAATCTATGGTGGGCCCGCATCGATCCCGGCAAGAGGCCAGGTTGGCAAGCAGCGTTGGCGGAGGCCTAGTAGGATTTTATGGGTCAAGGAACAGGAAACATGCGATTTCGACTGTTTTCTATGAGTGTTAGCCCACGTATTCTTGGGCTGCATGAGGCTCCAGCGTAAGATTCTTGAAAAATCATACGGGTGGGTCCGCAACGAGCCCGGCCAGAGGCCCAAGTGGCCTGGCGGCGTTGGCGGAGGCCTGGTAGAATTTATGGGCCAATGAAAGAGGAAATAGGCGATTTCGGCAGTTTTCTCTGTGTTAGCCCACGAATTTTAGGGTTGCATTGGGCTCTAGTGCAAGATTCCTGAAAAATCATATGGGTGGGTCCGCAACGATCCCGGCAAGAGGCACCGGTAGCTAGGCGGTGTTGGCGGAAGCCTAGTAGAATTTTATAGGCCAAGGAACAGGAAACAGGCGATTTTGACAGTTTTGTGTGGATGTTAGCCCAAGGATTTTGGGGCTGCATTGGACTCCGGTGCAAGATTTCCGATAAATCATATGAGTGGGTCGACAATGAGCGCGGTAAAAGGCCCAGGTGGCCTTGCGGCGTTGGGGGAGGCCTGGTAGGATTTTATGGGTCAAGGGACAGGAAACAGGCAATTTCGGCAGTTTTCTATGGGTGTTAGCCTACTGATTCTGGGGCTGCATGGGGCTCCGGTGCAAGATTCCCGATAAATCATGTGGGTGGGTCCACAACAAGCATGGAAAGAGGCCCAGGTGGCCCGGCAGCGCTAGAGGAGGCCTGGTAGGAATTTATGGGCCAAAGAATAGAAAACAGGCGATTTCGGCAGTTTTCTCTGGGTATTAGACCACAGATTATGAGGCTGCATGGGGCTCCGACACAAGATTCTTGAAAAATCATACGGTGGATCCGCAACGAGCCCGGCAAGAGGACCAGGTGGGCCGGTGGCGTCGACAGAGGCCTAGTAAGCTTTTATGTGCCAAGGAACAGAAAGCAGGTATTTTGGACAGTTTTCTGTGAGAGTTAGCCTACAGATTCTAGGGCTGCATGGGGCTCCGACGTAAGATTCCCGAAAAATCATGCGGGTGGATCCACAACAAGCCTGGAAAGAGGCCCAGGTGGCTTGACGGTATCGGCGGAGGCCTAGTAGGATTTTATGGGCTAAGGAACAAGAAACAGGCGATTTGTGCTGTTTTCTATGGGCGTTAGCCCACGAATTTTGGGGCTACGTGGGGTTCCGGCGCAAGATTCCCGAAAACCATACGGGTGGGTCCGCAACGAGCCCAACAAGGGGCTCAGGTGGCCCGGCAGAGTTGGCAGAGGCCTGGTAGGATTTTATGGGCCAAGGAACAGGAAAGAGATGATCTCGGTAGTATTTTGTGGGTGTTAGCCCACTGATCTGGCGCTGCAGGGGTTCGGCGCAACATTCTTGAAAAATCATACGAGTGGGTCCGCAATGATCCCAGCAAGAGGCGCATGTGCCCCGGGGGCGGCGGAGGACACCTGATAGGATTTTATGGGCCACGGAACAAGAAATAGGAGATTTCGGCACTTTTCTGTGGGTGTTAGCCCACGATTTTTGGCGCTGCAGGGGGGTTCGGAGCAACATTCCCAAAATATCATACGAGTGAGTCCCCAAAAGCCCTGCAAGAGCTCCAAGTAGTCCGGCGGCATCAGGGGCGCCTGGTATGATTTTATGGGCCACGAAATAGGAAACATGTGATTTCGGCAATTTTCTGGCACATGGGGCTCCGGCTTCGCCCCCGAGCCACCTTGGCCTCTTTCTGGGCTCGTTGCGGATCCACTCATATGATTTTTCGTGAAAGTTGTGCCGCAGCCCCCTGCAGCGCTAGAATCCGTAGGCTAACACCCACAGAAAACTGCTGAAATTGCATGTTTCTTGAACACCTTGGCCCATAAAATCCTACCTAGCATTCTCTGTCGCCGAGCTCTTCAAAAATATTATTAGGTGAACATCGAATATTTCAAAATTAGTGTATTTTTAAAAGATCACTATTGGTGCAGCAACTATTTTCGACGAGTAAGAATGTAACTTTTATTTACTAGCTTGCACATTTTCAATAAATCAAAATGCATGTAGGAAAACCAGTTTATCATATAGTTTACAATCAATCACAGCTCTAACTTGTCAATGTTCATTTCCTTTTGATAGCCAAATGGTTGACAGATAAATGGAGTCAAAATTGTTTTCTTTTCCTTGCATAATCGACTTTACAGACAAAAGATGTGAAAACTCTTACATGCCAACGTACAATGACAACAACATACCAATACAATCCCACAAATGGAATCTAGAGAGTATAAAACATACACAAATCTTACCACTACCTCACAGATAGAGAGATTGTTTCTGACTTACATGACAGCATGAAAAAGACAAATACTATTGAAAGCTCCTATCAAAGGAATTGGCCTAAAACCA
This sequence comes from Solanum medicagineum, assembly GCA_026153255.1. NCBI lineage: Eukaryota > Viridiplantae > Streptophyta > Magnoliopsida > Solanales > Solanaceae > Solanum > Solanum medicagineum. The sequence continues at coordinate 3,327,091 of JAPFFP010000008.1, read as the reverse complement.
AATCATCATTAAATAATTAAATATCCAAAAAATTGGAACAATTCTCTTATGCTTGAAACAGGAGATGGTGAGACATATGACTTGTGTACTTTTTTCTTGGCCAGTGTATTGACAATCCACCTACATTCCACATTTGAAGCAAAGATTTTTTATTACTGGATACAGAATTTTACAGACATGATTCATTTCATCCAAACTAAAGGAAAGCCCTCCATATGAACAAGAAGAACATTAAAGCTTGACAAAAATAATGATGCAGGACACTAAGAATAAGACTACAAAAAGAATAATAATAAGTCTAACAACCTTGATCAAAACCATGGACATTTATGAACATTCTGGTTAAGCTTCTTCCGACCATCTTACATGTGCCTGCACTTCACAAAGCTCTGCAACATAAAAAGAATCAATCTACAAACACTCATTGTCCAGCAACTTCCAATGAAAGGCAGTGTTCTGCACTCCAGTTTGAATTAGCGGGGCAATACTTCAGCAATACGGTCTTGTGCATCAGGTGGAATTTCCCTGCCTGGAACGTGAACCTTAAGAAGATGAGAGTACCTGAAGAGAAGACATTGAATGTTTTCATTACCACTTATAGCCCAATTGTCACATTTAGTTACTGCACCAACATCAAAAATACTTACTCTGCAAACGAAAACAGGTTCTCATGCTCCGGGATAAAAGCAAGTAGGGCCTGAGAAAAGGAACCCAATGATTACACAGATGTTGAACTATAAACCAGAAGTACAACATCAGGGAGTTCAATGTCATGAAATTGCAGACTTAATTACCTCAAATGGCATGTTCAACAGCTCATAGTACGTTCTAACACGGTCTAATCTCAATCGCACAGCTTCACCATCGATCGAGGGGATAGCAGCCAAAGCCTAAATAACGTGGAAGAAAACTATCAGTAATGCTGTGTGAGAAAATAATGATGCAAACATCCAAGCTAGAAAGAAAAAATGAAAACTACATCGAATCAATGCCTAAGATTGGTCCCTTGAGGTGTGTGTTAATTTAGAGATCAAACTAATTGAATTGCATTTAGCTCTCCAAATGGAACCACCATAAAGAAATCCTTTCAAGCAAATAGACACCACCTGTTCTAATGCAATGGTATTACGGCATACTTGCTGAACTCCAAACAGGTTGATAGATTTCATATCAGCCAAAGCCTAGGAGGCGAAAAAGAGAAGAATAAGATGGCAGGTGGTCAGAAATTCAATTGGATATCAGAATTTAATCAACAGAACCACTCTATGCAGACCTTGATTGATCCATCTGAAGCAACACTACATATACCACCGAATATATAGTTCCGTCTTGATCCTGCAATGAAGGGTGCCATTTCCTCATCCCGGCGTGTTATCTGGATTACAGAAACCAGAGAAAAACATGGATATGTAATTTGGTTCTTTACTTTGTTCCAATAGGATGAAGAACTAAATTGAAATAGGCAATAATCTTCAATTGTTGATAACAAACCCAATAAGAAGCAATTGGAAGAAAGCAAACCAATGAATTAATTCTAAACAAGTAATATACTAAAGCAAAATGGAAGTGTTGTCATCTGGCTTCAATGGTTTCTCAACTCTATTGGAAGAAGCTACACAACAAAACATTATGGGATGATTTTACTCCGCTGTAGTCCATGCCATTCACATCTCTGAACGACTTTTACTTGTTTCAAAGACCACTTGAGGCCATTGCAGAAGGAAAACTATTAGTCAATTGGTCAAGTGCAGTACCATTTTGATATACTCATGTTCTTTGCACACATCAAATAAGTGGTGTTTCATCAATTTTTTTAAAAAAAATCCCGATCCATTACTGGGCCTCACACCTCCTCCGTACCCCATCTGTGATATTAATTCTAAAGAAATACTCCCTCTTTTTTATTATGTTTGTCTGCTTTCGACTTGGATCAGAGTTTAAGAAAGTAAAGAACTTTGAATCTTGTGGTCTTAGCTCTTTAATCTTGTGGTCCTAAACACAAGTTGTAATAAAAGAGTTGCCAAAAAAGGAAAGAGGTAAGACAAGCAAACTGAAATGAAGAGAGTATTAGTAAATCTATACATTAGGAAATTCGCTTAGAAGATAAAAAGTCATCATAATACCCTCCAAAGAGAACAGTAAGCATTTGAATTTCTCTCATCTACAAAGTAAAAGTTCGAACTCAAAGAAGAAGATAGAAAGAGATCATGCAGTAGATCACAACATCCACACATCATTACTACCATAAGGAGACTTTGCAAGGGTGAGAAAAGAGATCTTTACCAGAAATTGATAGGAAAAGTTATTATACACTAAGGACTGCAGAAAAATTTACCAGGGAAGTTATTGAAATTATGTAATCATCCGGCTCCTCTGCATCTTGGTCATCCAGGAATTCCTTGCTTGTCATTTCCTGTAAAAGAGTTGCTCATACTGTTGGTCGTAAAAACTACCCTCTTCCACAACAAAGTTAATCAAAATGACCACTCATATCCACAAACCTGCAGATGGAAAATAGTCTCCAATTGCATCTCCACACGAAGAACCTTGAGGCAATCATTTGCAAGTTTTCTATATTCTTCAGCAGAAGATGCCAAATCCTTAGGAGGCGTACTGCTCATTCTAGAATGCTTTGGAGCTTTCTGCCCCCTGTTTTCTTCTACCTGATTTGAGGTTGTATGGCAAAACTTTCCAAGCCTGTAATTTGCACCAGAAACAAGCTGATAAGCCATAAAAAGATATTCAAAGTTCAAACAGAACCTGTTCAGTTGTACCAAAAACTATACTATATTCAAATATTAATCAATGCCAAAGCTTCCCCTAAATAAGAAATGGTGCATTTAGCCAACCATTTGTGACGAGAGTTCCCAGGAAACAGCCCTTTTACCTCTATGAAGTAGTGGTAAGGTCTACGTACATTCTACCCTCTCCAGACCACACTTGTGGGATTCCACTGGGTATGTTGTTGTTGTTTGTAGCCAACCACCGTGGGAGGGGAAAGAGCTTGTGAGGAAGAGAGGAGGCAGATGCAGAAATTTTCTGGGTACCACTGTACCAGTGCACCAGGTATCCGTGTTTCCAAGACGACTTTTCCTTCTAGGAAATCTTTTTCTTCCCTTCAGTGAGACAAACTCCTTTTGGTTCCCATAGAAGACGTGGTCAAATTAAAATTTAGAATGTTCTAAGTACTGAAACTCTTAAATGATGGGTTCAAATTGTTAAAAATATTATGATAAACTTGAAAGAGGGTGAGACGTCTGTTAGAAATATCAAAGAAGACACCCAACACTAGTTACTTCCTGATTGGTAATGACGAATAATAGGTGATTGTGGCATCTATTGCGTGCTCTGACTAATTTAGCGTCTCAATAACCAAATGAACAAACATGTCTTTTGCCAATCCTTGTTACGAGTGCAGTTACTCAAAAATGCTTGTGCTCTCACTATGTGAGAACCCATGAAAAACTCTTCCCGACTAAAGCGAATTTTTGAAAGAAAGGACGATACGCAAAAAGATTTAAGAACTTACCTTTCAATTGAATCAGCAATATATTCCAATGAATCACTTAAAGATGCCAACAAAATTAGCTTGTTATCATCGCGAATCAAGTTTTCCTGCAAAAATGCATTGAAACTAGCTTAGCATCTCAAAATGTTTGACACTGAAAATTATATCCTCCTTCCATTTCAAAAAGAATGACCTATTTTGACTTGGCATGGAGTTAAAGAAAAGAACGAAGATTCTTCAATTCTATGGTTCTAAAATGAAAGTTATGTAAAATGTACCAAATGACCTTTAATCTTTTGACCTAAAACATGCCACGTGGAAAGTTGAGATGAAAGTTTTGCCAAAAAAGGAAATAGGTCATCCTTTTTCAAACAGACCAAAAAGGAAAGTGGGTCATTCTTTTTTAAATGGATGGAGTACACTGTATTTCACTTGCCAAGTTTGCTGAATCAATGTCAATTCTATGCTATCATCAGTCGCTCCATTATTTACAGATTCATCTCATTTATACAGTAATGCACCAAGTAATAATTCCACCTCTTTTCACATTAGTATTCATTTTCCTCTTCTTATTCATTTTTAATTAGAACTAAAGCATTCGATTTCTGATGATACTAATCATCCCGACACAAATATCACCTCTTTAGCTATTGTCTACATAGCCAGAGACACACCATCCCACCCGACAGACACCAAAAAAAAAAAGAGACCCTCACAAAAATACCTGTCTGATTGGCCGCAACTTCAACAATACGTCACTGATTTCCATTTCAACCTCTGAATTTTCACAATTGGCAACACAATTTTCTGTATTAAGTTCACCAGTTGAGCAGGGTAAAAATGCACTTGCTGGATCACGTCGCATCAGATTTTCAATGTCATGTCTGCCTATGATCATATAACTTTGCTTCTCAAGAACTGCCTGAATAAATAAGATATAGGGTCATCAAGTGCATAAAGGGGGAACGAGGAAACTGAGGCAACCTAATAATATTCTCTTCTTGTGGAGAACTTTTTTCATCTGGATATATACAGTCATTCTGATTAAAAACAATAGAGAACTAATACTTCCATTCCACAGATATCTTCCAGATAACAAGAAATATTGATAAGCAACCCCCGCTACCTATACACAAACAACCAGCAAATGAGAAGGATTATTCAAACCTCCATGTATGAAGCGCGACATCTTTCATATGCTCTTTCCAGAAAAGTTAGAACATAGTTCACAAGAGCAACAGCAAACTTTGGCATTGCTTGCGCCCATCCAAGCACCTGTGTGAATGTAAACATTTAAATGCTGGAAACTCGCCAAGTAAGAGAACTGGAAAAGATATTAACCAGGCTGATGCAACCCAAGGAGAGAAAAGACAGGGAGCAAATTAAATTGGAATACTTGAGATATCAAAAGAGGCCAAAAACAATGATCTCTTCACTTGTATACAACAATTTATGGTGTTAACATCGCTCATACTTACTAACAGCATAGAACAGATCAACTAGGACACTTGACAGTTTGAAAACAACGAAATGACAAACATAAAGATATATTAGAAAAAGTAATGAAACATATCGTACCTCTTTTGCTAAGAAATCTATTGCCAAAAGTCCTTGCAGGATCGGCCGACCTTTCTCAATTAGTGGGGTATAAGATGTTACAGCATGCGCTCGTGGACGAAATGCCGCTGGGCCTATAAAAAAACTTTTAAGTATCACAACTCCATAGCCTAGTATCTATTACATAATTCAACAATGTAAGCAGATTTTATATTTCTTGTGCATTTGAGGAAAATTGTGAATTTTAAGCATCACATTTAACTCCATCTCTAAATATGAGCTAGCTGATTTTTTGTTTTTGATAACCAAGAAATCCCTAGGGAGCAGTCGCACACACTCAAAACTTAGTTTACAATGGTCTTCCACCTCTCTACCCTTCTCCACTTAAATACCATGCAATTGTCAGCGGCACACTTTAAATTTGTGATGTGATTAACCCACATATCACACGTTGTGCTATCACTAACACACCAAGCCTATGATATAGCAGATATTAGTGGTGCTTAGAGGATGTTTCTAATAAAGATGTAGCTCCATTTATATTTACTATAGCCAAACTTCTAATGGTGATTAATAAGTAAAATATCAAGTAACTGTCATTCATTGCAATTTTCACAGTATGTCAGATAAAGGTTGAAGTTACAAATACATGGACCAAGGAGCTAGTATTGTTGATGCCTATTTTTTTATGCATATTATTTAGTAATACCACGTTTCATATGAATTGCATGGACAGATGGATGAAAGATTCTATTACCAAGAATTAAGCAGTAATAGACAAGAAAGGTTATTGATGCCAAGGAAATATGTCACTAGTTGCAATGTGTGGGTGCAACCAAGGAACTTTTTGAGATCAGACCTAAAAATTCACATCAATTAGCTTTGCAACAAAAAGCAATCAAAGGTGGTCTTGACAACTTTCTGGTTTAGGACTTGTCCAATCAATATGTACCACATCTTCAAATCTCTTTCTCAATCATGTGATGCATATTCTTTTGACAACAACATGAAATGCAATGTGCACTTTTGATTATTTTCCCATTTAACGTTAGCAGGCTTGCTTCTTCTAGTTTACCATTAAAATCCCTATATTGTGTTTTTACCAACAGACGTTGTACAATGCTTCTTCTATAACTCTCATTAGCTAGCAGAGAATGTAGCATGTAAATAGACTTGCTTGATATTGCCTGCTGTACAGCTTTCCGATAATCAACAAACATTGTTGGTAAGAAGTGATCCTTCACGAAGTTCTCTACAAATGCCATAAGTCCATCGTTCCTGCAATAATTATACGTAAAAGTGAAGGAAGAGTACACCAACTACAGGATGAAATTAATCCTTATTTTCCTTTTTTAACTTTGGAGGGGAGGTGGTTCTGCTGGTTTGTAGACAAATCATTTCAAGGTGGGATCGATGTGAAAAGAAGACTACTTATCATCAATGACATTACATTTGACATAAGAATTAAGAACACAATCCCATCAAACAAGATAACGTACAAAAGAACCAGCTTACCCAAGTTGCGAGTACTTCTGTGGCAGCATGGAAGCGACTTTATCTGTAAACTGTTGATAAATGTTGGAGTAAAATCAGTAAAGAACGTTCCACTACTCATGAACTCATCATAGCTTTATGGTTAGATCAAACCTGAAGAACAGGGCGGTATAGCGAGGCCGCTAAATAAATTCCCTGCTCAGGTAAAATAGTTGATGTACCATAACCTTCTTGGAGTACATTGGAGCCTCTCTTACCCCATCCTTGCCTAATGAGGTCAACTCCTGATGATAAAATGTTACAGAGTCGAATCATTATGCTAAACAAAAAAAGAGATGAAGATGCAGTAAGAATCTTTCTCACCTGCTCATTAGTTAAGTAGCAAGACCGATAGGAAAATAAATATGTAATAAAACCCCCAAAAAACTAATCAGAACTCAGTATACTTTGTTGTGTTGGTAATTCTCCTGACATACCTTGATTTGAAATGGATACAGCAGCATCTGTGAAACGAAATGCAAATGTCAGACCATCTTCTGACCCATCCCTGAAACCAAGACAAATCAAAGATGGTCCACAATCAACTAGAGTAAAAGTTGACACCGATATCAACTAGAGGGAAAGTTGGTACACAATATCTAACAGAAAACAAGTAGTGCCTTTACCATACAACAACATACCTAATGAAATCCGTACCCCCAACTCATGGAGGTAGAGAGGCTATTTTTGAAAGACTCTACTCAGGTAACGCATATCGAAGCAGTATGAAAAGAAAATACAAAAGGAAGACATGGCACATAATAGGAAAAGCCTTGCATAACGTTTATCAACAACAACAAAAAAAAGGGAACAGTAACAACAACAAAATAATGTGATAACCGAAGAATCAGAAATGAAATATTTTCTTTACTGAAATTGGTAACAACTTGTATTAACACTAAAACTGGGCTACAAAAAAGAGCTGACCTGCGATCTTTACAAACAAAAGTACAAGCCGAACAAAAACTTACACTTTTCCTATTAAATCTACCAGGTCACCTATCTCCCCCCACATATTTTAATTATACCAAAATTAGAAAAGACCAAGACAATTCATCCTAATTTTCTAACTACGACTGCTGGTATCCTGAAAAATATATAGAATTCATTTCCTTTCATATTATCCACCATACCCAAGTGGGGATGATCCACCACCACTTTTATTCCCTATACTCTTCGAGCATTGAGCATCTGAGAAGTTCCATAGTAGAACTAGGCATAGTTGAGTTTATGCCAAGAATACAAAATATATGCCACAAATTTAAAGTAGTTTGAACCAAACCCTACATTGTGTCATAATATTGGATGATTTTGTTAGTGTGCAGGACCACACTAGATACAAACAATCCGCGAGGGCGTGAATCAGAAGGCCTCGATTAGTTTAACTCTCAAATTCCTCACACCATGGCCAGTTACAGATCCTCCTGACTTACTTCACAGTTCTTCACCACTTCTAGCACTTTTGCTCTGTGAATGGCCATTTCGTCACTTTCTCCGGTAGGTAATTTAGGAATGGTGTCCATATGTAAGTACCTCTCCATCCCTCAGCTTCATGATACAGCTAGTTCTAAATTTTAGGAATCTGGCTCTTTAGTTATCTCTCCCCTACTCTGGCCTTTAAATGTGGTTCTATATTTCTTGTATATTTGCCATTCTGTGAAAAAACCTGTTTTTATCACTTTGACTCAGCCATAAGCACCTGACTTCTGTCTCTAAGATATATCTTCCTGCTTGGCTACTACTTCTAACTCCAGAACATAACACGCTAAAGATTCTATCCTCCATTATAATTTCGAAAACCTTTGGTTAGTCCATCTTATAATTCCCACTAACTAATAATTTGCAACAAATACAATAAGATGAATGATTTAAGTTCATGAGTAGTTACCACTTTCCAGATACTCTATCCCACTAAGAGAATTGGGTTACATGACTTAGCACTTTCGGCCTCTCCAGGTTGGTTACAAGTATCAAGAGATAATCAAAACGGGACTTGACTAGTTGAGGTCAAGTTGACTGAATGAATGCACATGAATTCACCCAATTTCTCCCCTTAACATAGGAAACACCCAAACAAAAGAACGAGAAGAGAACAACCTATAAAACAAAGAAAACAAAAAAAGGGAGCAAAAGTAAAGAGACTTCTCATTTCAAGATAAATCGAGTTAAATTGAAATAGAAGAAGACAGGAAAGTAAAATAACATAAAATATAGAGATCACAAGCTTAAGGACAACAATGATAAGCAGTCCATTAACTTGCCTCTTATCCTTTGAAGGGGCCTTGCTTGCAAGTCTTGCTGTTTGGACAGCAGCATCTGCGGATGCAGCTTCTGGAGTAGCTCGCAGGATCTCACATATGAGTTGTTGGCATTCACTCTATCAGCACAATAACACTAGTGAATATATTTGTATCATCCATAATCAAATAGGCACTGCTTTGTTACTACACCATATATCTGTACTATAACCAACAAGACGGATCTTGGGCATCAGAATGCAAATGATTGACATGGAAGAAACTAACCTGTAAGACACTTAATGAAAAGCCAATATTATAGCCTCCAGTGGCATGGGACGTATCTGAATCAGGGTTCCAACTGATGTCTGTAGGCATGGACTTAGGCGTGTTCAAGTTAATTTGTTGTGAGCATTTCGACTCGAGAAGTTCTCCAACAATAACATGGTTCTCTGGAAATTGTTCAATTGAAATCAGAAACCAAAAGTAAGAGATTGTTGAGCTGAATGCAGAGTACTTGCAGCAAACTCAGTAAGGGACAGAAAAGGCAACATGATAAAAGAAATTTGCAAGACCTCATCACTTACCAAATATATGAACAATGGCATCAAGAATTGAATGAAGGAGTTCCTTTGCAGCAGCCTGTGCTGTTCCTGTAGGAGCCATGACAGGTGAAACAGGGCTGACTGCTAGTAGTACTGCGAGATATATCCCATTTTGATGCTTCTGTTTTGAAGACTGAAAACTCTCCAATTGCCCTTTTAGATAGTGAAGACCTGTAATGGCTGCTTGACCAGCCTGGCCAATGCGAGGTCGTGAAGCATTTTCTGCATGAGCTTTGATCTTTGTTGTGATTATATCATGAATAGTAGGTCGTAATCTTTGGCTGTTGAAACAAATACAATAAAAATAAAAGAAGTAGAGACTACATCTTCAAATACCACAAATGAAACATGAATAAGATAACCTCTATACAGAAAGATAGAAACAAATATAAGACTCAACCAATTCAATCATGAAAAGTAAACAAGTGACATAATCATAGTTTGGAGCAAGGATTGAATCATAGTTCTGGTAACGCCATTAGCATCATATGCAAGCATTGATGGAATTATGTTTATTTGCTAACACAAAGGGCTTAAGACCATGAGTTGCATCCTTTAGTTCACATGGTTTGCTGCATTGAAAAATTGGATCTTAGCCAGCTCATGTACTAGCTTTAAATTTAAAAGAGCTCCTGTGTCTCAAGTGTCCAGCAAAAATCACCTCTCCAATTACCGAATCTACTCGAGAATCAAGCATCGAAACATCATCGTTTTGGTTAGCACCTATTTGCATCCCACAGCCTACGAGGTTATTCTTAAACATATCTTTGCCCGAACAAGATGACAAGAATGCGGTAATCAAATCAGAGCTTTACTTCCAATTGGCCCAAAAACATGAAAGATGAGAACTAACCATATTATGGCTCCTGCTGCTGCAACTTTCCCAAGCATGCAAAGACACTCAACCATGGTCTGCAAGTACTTAACATGCAACGGAGCATCAGCTTTCCTGATTGCTTCCTACATTTGAAATATATTGGAATGCATTAAAATCTTGCGAATAAATATCAAAAGTTTAATATTGACAAGCATGGAGAAGGCAACTTTATATCAATCAATCAACTATGCCACAACCCCAAACCAACTGGGCTTGGCATCTTTCTTACAACAAATTCATCTGGTGTAGAATCTGAAAGCCATGTTGGAACTTGATGAGAGATAATTTTTATATCCTTTGAAGCACCATCGGTGCCATTAATCCTTAAAGAGGTAAGATTGCCATCTGACACAATATCTTCGCCATCTTCATCATGACCTTCTGCTAGGGAGCTGCAAATAAAGCAGAAGGAAGGAACTCAGTTGCTATCCTTTGTACCATAAAGAGGAATACATGCAGAAATATACCAAAAGATTGATAAAATAAACTGTCACTGAAAGGGGTTTATGGAGGATGCTATCAAGTTCACTTAAAGATGAGAGCTATGAAAAGGTAGATCTAGATTCACAGGTGGTCATCTGCAACAATATTGAGGATGATATTACCAACACAACCACATCACTTAAAAAAAAAAATTCTCTTACCTGCCATCAATAGAACTAGTTTTCTGAGATCCATCCCCAGCTCCAAATGAACCAAGCTGATTGTCACCTTTTAGCAGCCTAGTTCTTCGAGAGAGAGGCTGTGAGTTGTTCATGGACAATGGTACAGCTACAGTGGTTGGTACTTCATCATCTTTTTCACACATACTGAAGAGAGTTGAACTGCAACAGGAAGGCCAGTGTTAAGCAAATATAAAGCAACATCTGAAATTAAAATCTAAATAAAAGATATGTGGCTCCTCTCAACAGAATGTTGAGGATACCAAAGTACAAGAAGAATCACCTCCAAAACCGTGCTTCACTAATTGCAAGCACAAACAAATTAGTTAATCACCCAATTATGTATCTCAACAAAGAGAATATCAAGTTAGATTGCTAGAGGTAGCCTCAGCCTCAATATTTTAAGTGGATGAGGACAGCATGACACACACACACACACACATATATATATAGAACTCCAGATTCATTGATAGAAAAGAACAACAATGTCTACAATGAACGACTTGACATGTTTACAACCTCAAATAGCAAGCAGATTTTTATAGACCAAGGGTACTAATACGTACCTGTATTCACCCTTATTATAAAGATGGTCATGCAGATCCTCCAAGACTTTATAGAAGAGAACTCCTCGTAGCTTTGTCAACTCAGATCTGACATCTTGTAAAGCACCAACCTATGTGATGCAATTACAACAATTACAGTAAGTACATCAAGCCATCCTTTCAGCATTGAGTAAGAATTACCAAAAAAGTTGTTAAGAACGATCAGGTCTAAAAATGTGTTTATCAACTTGAAACTGGTGTTGCTCTGTCGACCAAAGGAGATGCAGCATTTGTAGTAGTAATGGACCATAGAACAAGAAACTGCCTCTTTTAACAAAATCAGTAGTAGCATAGAAAAAAATTGACCACTGTGTGACAGGAAAAAAAAACTCAGCGTACTGAAACCGTATCCACAATCTCTATCAAGCAGCCACGGGAAAAGAGTGAAGATAGAATCAGTTATGAAGTTTTAATTAACCCACCGTTTGAAGGCCTTCTCGCTCAAGCATAAGAACTGATTGAACATGCAACTGCACGGCAGCATAGAATTGCTTTTCATTAATAAGCTTTTCAATACGAGCAGGAACCTGAGGTAGAAAAGACAAGGTCATGCATCAACAAGAATGACAATGGATAAATTGATAAAATGAAAAGGCTGAAGGGATCTGTGAATTTGCATAGCATCATCAAAATGTGCAGCCTCTTCTTGATTAAAATTGCTTGACAGGCTATCTTTGGGAGGACCGCAACATCATAAACATTTGAGAGGCTGAGAACATAATATAAATATAAGGCAAGTCCAAGATGAATAATTCATACCACAGCCGGACAAACAAGTATTCAGATGAAATTTATTAAAAGTTGAACTAACATCATGGGCTCGAAAAATTTGCAGAATGTTTTCATTATTGAGAACTGAGAACCCACTCAAGCTCCCCACAAGGACGGATTCAACAGTTTTATCATCAACCAAGCCTCTCCCACTGTTATACTCTTAATAGAGGATTCTTCAGCTCTGTGGGTCTTAATGACAACAGAAAATCCAGTAAAAGAGCGGACAGACCACCCGTTTACTTTCCTGTCAAGCTCATCTAGACCAATCAATAATATCCGTAGGTGTTTTTACTGATCTTACTCACCAAGCAATCCTAGAGCTAGTCTGTCCTTTTATCTGATTAGGAGGACAATACAATTCTGGTCAAATATAAAAAAGTTAAGAGGTAGATCATGTTACTCTCATGCAGAAGAAGAGAGCAAAAGATAGAAAAGGAAAGGGAGAAATTCCATCGAAATATTCATATGTCAAACAGAGGATAGATTATATCACAACTTCCAACTGTGATGAGCTACTTATCATATTGAATCCTCAGCAATGACACTATGTATTTAATTTGTTTCCTTTTTTAGATGGGTTATATGATTGATGTAGTCTAAATACATGCTCTACTGTTTCTATTGGATTAATTACTTAACCACGACCACTAAAGCCATGGTGATTATCTTCCACTAGGCTTTTACAACCAAACCATTGATCCAAACCACAACTGCTTAGTTATTAGAATGAACAGTTTAACAAGATGAGCATTTTAATCATGTTAATACCTACTACGAAGGTCCTCTTTTCTTTCCCCTTTTTTTAAAATAATGGTGAAGTCAACGTCAATTTTTGGGCACAACTAGATTATCCCACTGGGTATAACATCCTCTCACTAATTCAGATGCCTGGTAATTTTGTCCACCAAAATTTAGGCTTATGGAAAGAAATCACCCAACTTTTTCTATCAAAAATTAAAGAGTTCATCTAACTTTTTTTGCCTCCACAGGAATTCAAACCGGTCACTCGTGATCTATATCCCAACTTCATCGACCTCCAAGTCTCACCCTTGGTTACACTGAAAAGGTCCTCCTACAGCTTCACATTTATAGCACAGAATGGCAGAGACAAAGATCAAGATATTTGGCAGTTTACTTTATCGACAAAATTTTTTTTGAAACTGTTTACTTTATCGATAAAACTAAAATTATATTTACTTTTCATGAGATATGGCAATTCTATGTTTCGAATCCTTCAATTGCTTAGAAGTAGAATCCAACTTCAGACGTCAATGGTTTTTGGCTTTTTGGTGTGACTTTCAAGATGTAAGGATGATGACATTGTTATAGATTGCATCAATTCAGGACAGGATTAGGCTTTTTTTTCTGTACGACCCTTCTTTTTGTTCTGTATAAGGGGATCCTAAAACATGTCATTGCAAGCACTGTCTTAGTGCTTCGCTGTTTTTTATAAAATTCCTACCTGTTTCAAAAATTATATATGATTTTCTGTTTCTGAGATGACTCACAGATAAAAGACTATATTATCTTCCAAACAGAGCAGTTTAGACATTTTTCTTGGTAACAAGAAGTTTAAACATTAATTTCAATGCTAGTATGCACCTATTCACTCTCAACATAGACAGAGTGCATTGCAAGAAATGTGGCACACACAAGGCTACCTTTTCCGAAAGCTTTGTAGGACCACCTACCACTATCCCACCCCGATTAGCAGGGACTAAGCAAGAATAATAGTAACAACGCTTGTAAAAAAATAAACGAAGACAACTGACCTTAGCTATGCCTTCTATTTGATCTAATAAGGAGATAATATGTCGCAATGTAACAGACCGATACCACAACTGATGCAACTGCTTGTTACGGGCACCAAGAAGCTTCTTTGCCTCTGCCAAATCACCTTTTAAAACACCAATACTTTGGGTGGATTCACTGAATAACCGCAAAATCTGAAAGTAAGGGAGATTAGAAGAATAAGATGAATATCGCTTGATACATAAGAAGAAGAAGAATACTAAAAGGCAAAAGAAAAACATACAACTAGACTTCGGCACTGGCTAAACTAGCTACATACATAAACAACATGCCATGTTTCAGGTCATGCGAGAGAAGCCCACTTCTGTGCTTACTCCCGAAGTAGCATCAACATCCGAGATATAAGAGATGTTTGGCTAGGCTTATATGCCGGTCAGACATACTTATAGGAACCTTTCCGCTTATTTATGTGTTTGGTAGACACTCAAGTGCTTATCAGTATTATTAAAATCAAAAAGCGCAAAAAAACTCTTAAGGTCCATGGGAGCTTTAAGCCCAAACCGCTAGTAAACCCAGCGCTTCAATGGAAAAAGGCGCAAAGGGAGAAAAAATTATAAGTGTGTGTGTGTGTGTTTAGTCCAAGACTAATTATTATAAGCATGAATGACAAATATATGAACAAATAAATTGAAATTTTCAATGATAAAGTGAAATATCAATTGTTTAGCATTGCCTCTTCAGAAAAGGCTCATTGGCAAGGAAAAGTATGTCTTAGAACCTTAATGACGACACTGAAACGCACATTAAGCAAGGTGAAGCGCTCAACACGCTTTGAGCCTTGCACAGGGCTTAAAGTGCGCCTTTGATAAACATTGGTGCTTATAAACCAAAATCAGCTTAAAGTCATAAGCTCGCCATCCCCCAACTTTTAGGTTTTCAGCTTATAAGCACTTTTGGTTTGAGAGTTTTTTACTCTTTTATCTTTAATATTTTTACTAATTCCCAAAATACATTTTCCAAACTAAAACTCCTGACTTCCTCTCCATTCCATATCATTGTTCCTCCCTTTTTTACTTTTTGAGAAGGTAACAATTTGTATTATAACCCAATACTTAGGTAGTACTGAAAACCCCTTTACAAAAAAGTATGAAAATGTAAGAACAAAAACAGCAAGCTTAGCATTATTCTAATACTTCTAGGATTGATTTTATATATCGGGGAGTTCCTTCTTTTCTTTATAAAGAGACTTCCAAATTTATGATTTTAGTGGAAATGTTTAGGGTTTTTTTAAGTCATGTTAACAAAATATACATTAGGAGCACTTCATAATAAATGCAACAACTACTTATTATCAGTTCCAACACTTCTATCCTAACATGTGACTATTCATTTATAAAATCAGCTTCAGCAGTTAAAACTTATCGGTTATTCACGATCAGCTAATTCAAACGCCCTAAAATCATTTTTTATTTCACGTAACAGCTGTACTGGGGCTGTAGTAAGACCTTTAAATGTTTGTTTCTTTCAGAAAGACCAAAAACTTAAATTCAATTGATTTCAGACATCGTGAACATAACAACATCATCTTTAGATTGGTTTAACTTTTGTATTTTTCCTTTAGCAAACAAAAGATTCACCAAATTAATTAACAAATAGAAGTATCACCAACACCTGATTTTTGGCCTAGAATCTAAAACAGAGACCTCTCCAACTAGCTTTAGGTTGTTAACTGAGTTGAAAGAGCAATCCTATGCCAAACAAAAAACATATCGATCAAACGTATATGAAATACAAAAAGAGGTTACTGTTTTATACAGCCTAACAGCTAAATCAGAACACAAGGGTTTCCTGATCAAGAAAAGAGTAAGGTTGTTCAAAGTAAATCTCAAAATAATCAATGTTCAAGGATGGACGATGAATAAACATTTTCTGAGGCCAAGCAGTCTTGTGTCCTGTAACTAACTTAAATAGATAAAGGTACATCACCCATTGCAACTATCACCCTAGTGGCAAACCAAAGAACAGTTCCCTGACTATGTGATAAACCATAAAAAGGTATGCTGACAAAGCCAGATAACTAACCTTATAAAATAATTAAGAGTGTCCTTTTATCTACATTCTCCAAGAATAATGCTAGTCAAAAGATATATAACTCTCGCCATGGTGAGGAAAAGAAAGAAAAAGTTGTAATGAGTTATTATGACATACGATTCTACATGTTTAGTAAAACATTTTCTCATCTCTCTTTTTTTTTTTAAAGGAACAATTACTTCTTGTCCAAAACTCAAAAGTATGTTGGCAGCCAACATTGGTTGAAGATGCAAATAGCAAACCAATGACTTTTGCTTTCTGATAGACATATTCAGGAAAAATTATCTTCAAGTTTCATAAGTAATGGATAGATGGCGAAAGTTCATCTTACCGAGGACACGACCTTAGATAGAAAAGAGTGGAGGTAGAGTATTAGGGTAGAAGGCTAATAGGCTAGTAGGGGTTGATTGATGTCTGGCCTTGTGATATAGTAGGTTAGTATGATTAGTCGTGTCTTTTATCCTGTGTTGTTATTATCCGTATTATATTTGTTACTTTTATCGTATTTACATACTATCATTTGTTTTTCATTATTAGTCGTTTTCCTTTTTTTTTTTCCCTTTTTGTTCCCTTTATTCCATATCTAGTATCTTCTACTTATGGGGCTGATTTTGAGACGAAAGTTTTCCAAAAACAGCCTCTCTAGACCCTACTTTGTGTTGTATACACGAGTATCTTCCATTTTAGTACATCAATAACTACTTCATCACAGAAAACAAAGTTTTCGGTTATTGTGTTCTTTAATTTTCTTTCCTTTTTTGGTCCAAAGGAAGGTCTAGCGTCAAACTCACTGCTTCAACTTTTTATTCATTAAAATTATTCTAGAAGAAAAGTAACTTCTATTGACAAAAAGAAAGGATAAAAGAAACCCCGTATGCAGGATTCAAGCACTGTGATAAAATAGAGGGTGTTTTTAACACTATCAATAGATCGGGGATGCAATTAATAGTTCGTGCCAAGTTTAGGGGTATTTTTAATAGTTTTCTCATTCCATTATCTATACATATCATTCAGTGCTCATAAATATGAGGAAAGTAAAGATGACGGGATCTTATGTGTCTACACTATGAGCTTTCTTTCCCTGGTCATGTCTTTTTCAGTTCCTCAATGTATAGATCCATGAAAAGATACCAAAGTAAACATAAGAATGAGTGTGAGTGTCCCTTTCTAGGACAGTTCACATAAATAACCATTTGCCTAAAACTAGAATTTGCATATCAAGGAAATTCACAATTAAACAAAATCAACAAATAAGGGACGATGTAAAAAGACACCTGAGAATAATTTTGAATAGCTTTATTGAAGCCACCGTGGTAGGCATGCACGACTTCATCCACAACTTCCTCAATAATTTCACTCTGCTCTTTTAAGATGTGAATATCACCTTCACGATCTTTCGAGGTTAATATACGAACAACATGAGGCAGTGAATCAAACCGAGCAGCAGCCCAGTTTTCATCTACTCTAGCAAGTTCCTCCCTTAAATACTGCAATTACCACAAAGCGTATGATGATCAAACAAGTGCTACAGAAATAATCCAAGACTTAGTGATAGATAAAACACAATTAACATGTATTTAATTACAAGTACAAAGACCATAAGCTACTAACCACAGAACGTCTGATTAAAAAAAATGCTACAGAAATATCCCAAGATTATCATAACATACAACAAACAACAACAACATCCTCATTTTGAAATCCCATTAAGTGGAGTCCACAGAGGGTATAGTGTACACACCCCTTACCACTATTTTATGGAGATAGAGAGGTAGTTCCGAAAAGACCCTCAGCACAATTACAATAAATTTCATCAAAAGTTACCAAATTAGGGAGAACTCACCACAGTCCACATAGCATATGATCAAAGAAATACTACAGAGATAACCCAAAATTCAAATGAAAGAAAAGAAAAACCCCCCATACTATAATTAATACAAAGTATATGATCACAGAATTAACAGATGAAATCCAATGTGCTCTAACTTCCAATACAAGTTACCAAAATAGAAAGATTCTAAGCTAATTAAGGAGAGAAAAGAAAAAGGGGTAAGCAGCAGCATGTCATAAAGAGTAAAAATTTCCAGTTTAAATTCATCAAAATCCAAAAACCCAACTGGGAAATCTCCAGTCCCAGAGAAAACTTAAGGCTAAACTCACCGATTTGTCTTTAGGAATGGGTAGTAGATCAAATTTCCCCATCTCAATTGACTCTCAACTGTACAAAATCACCCCAAAAAAAAACAAAATTCGCATCAAAGGGTTATAATATATAGCTCAAAATACGAATCTGAATTCCGCATTCGAAAGAGTTTGAAAGAAACGAAGGACTGCCAGAGAAGGATTTTACTCGGATCTAAGAAACAGTACGAGTAGTAGATTGATCAAATAACAGTGAAACGACTGATATGGTGTGCTGGGGGTGGGGGGATGGGGGTGGGGAGCTCCAGAGAGGAACAGAGCTGAAGAAATGGAGATGGAGATTGAGATGGAGATGGTGATGATGCCAAAAATTAAAAAATAATTCAGGAATTGGCTAGTAATATTATTTATTTTTTATTGTATTAGAAATTTTATATATATATATATATACATTTACTAAAAAAAATAATAGAATATTTTTCCATTGGAGATTTTTATTTTATTTTATTTTATTTTACATTGACCTTTCTTAAATGATGGTGTTAAGAAAAGAAAAGTTTTGTCTAGAAATTCTTATAGTCGGTTTCTATGGGTGGGACTAATTGGTCAAGCATAGAAAGTTATGTTTATTCTAAGAAAAATATTTTTTAATTAAATATAGACCTATAAAATTGCTTCATTTTTGAGAAAAGAAATTGAGTTATCCGGTGAAATAACAATAATATATTCAGTTAAAATCTCAAAAATAAATTTGGAGAACAAAAAAATGTACGTAAACCTTATCACTACCTTATAGAAATAGGGAGGTTGTTTTCAGAAGACCCTCGTCTCAAAAATCATCCCAAAAACAGAAAATGTTAGATATGAAGTAGCTAAATGAACAAGAAATAATAAAAATATATAAATACAATAAAAGTAACAAATAAATGACTGACAATAACAATACGATTAAGTCATCTAGATTTTTGAAAAATACTTTGGTATGCTTATTTGTTTTTAATCATTTTTTTGATAACATAGTCATTTTATTTATTTATTTTTATTATCGAGTCATAATATAATATTTTGTAATACGCAATATGATAGACAATTTAATGAAATGGCATTTAGAAGTTATTATGTTCTTTTAATATGAACACGAACTAGAGAAATAATGAGATCTAATATTAATTTTAGTGAATTGATCCTTATGCTTACAATAACCAAAATAATTTGGTCATTATAAATTTATAACACAATAACATCGAAATCCAAATTAATAGAGAGTTCAATGTAAATTACTTAGAAATTTTAAATAAAAAATCTTAGAGAAAGTCACACAAAAAAATTATATTAACTTAACATTAGCTTTTAAACGTAAAGTGAAGTCTTTCAAAAGAAAATTTGTAATTTATTTTGATATATATACAAGATATATTTAATTAAAAAATAATGCAAGTGGCAAAATCATTTGTTGTTGATGACATTATTTTCATTTTTGCTCATATAGTTATTTGAGACGAGATATATTATTTATATTTTATCATATTTTTATATTTGTGATTAAATGTAATGTATAAACTAAGAAATATTTAATCGAGTGAAATCTTAGATAATTTTTTATGCAAAATAACTTTAATATTCAACACCAAGTCACACTTTATATGTAATTGATCATTAGGTTAATAACATTCAGATTGTACCAAAATATATTAAGGCGTTTTCTAATATTGTTAATAATGTGTATATGAAAGCTAAAGCGTCAGACAACTAAAAAGACTACTAAAATTTTTTCTGTTGTAGGGTCTGAAGAAAGATTTGATTACAAGAGTCTATTATACATAAGCATCAAATAATGCAAAATGTAATTAACTATAGCTAAAATCATAAGAGCAAAATTTATAAGTTTGATAATAACACTTTCAAGAGTTACATTTATGCAAATATGATCAGTTGTTATTAACAAAACAATTGAGGCAGACAAAGTAGACTGACGTTGGTCGTTCATAACTCTGTTGGTGGCTTCACCCTTATAAGTCTCTTGATTCTATCTTTTTCTGTATTTTCGAGCAAACCCTTTAAAATACAAACAACAAACATGTTAATTGAAAAAATTATCATAACATAATAAATTAAATAACAAACACAAATTACATATTTTTTTCACAAAAACTTACCTTCCAAACAATTTCATCTAAACACAAGCAAATTTTTCCATACTTGTCTAGAAAAAGGCGTTCACTAGGGGCCTTTCCACATGCATCCCTCACAATTGAAGTGATAGCATAAATTACTTCTGATACTAAAAACCAAATCAAAATATTTAAATTAATAACTGTCACATGGACTCTATTTTAAAAAAATGAAATGAAAATGAATTTGGATTCACTAATTTTGTGTAAAAGATAGGAAATTAATTAGTACAAAGTATAATATAACAACAACATATCCTGTAAAATTACACAAGTAAAATTTGAAGAAGATAAAATGTATGCAAACCTTACCACTATCTCATAGAGATAAAGAGATTATTTCCGAAAAACCCTCATCTCAAAGTCAAACCCGATAAGCAAAAATATATAATATAATGAGAAACTTACAAACAAGTTCATCATATTCTTCTTTACCAACCACATAAATGCTTACACCTCCTAATATAGTGTATACCACATACACTGATCTGGAAAAAAAAAAGTAAAATTTTAAAACAATA
>JAPFFP010000008.1:3292636-3305888 GCA_026153255.1 Solanum medicagineum | reverse complement strand
AAAAAGTAAAATTTTAAAAAAAAAAATTATGTAAAATCAAAGTGTGAAAAAAAATATATATATATATATATATATATATATATATATATATATATATTCCACCTAATAGTCGGTGCTTATTTTATAATGCTAACTAATTTGAATTCGCATTGCTATTAGAAGATTAGTGCTCTTTACTAGAATCTTTTTCATTCTGAAGGTTTTGACCCAAGACTTCTAGTTAAGAATTAAGAGTATCTATTCATTTCATCACAAAGGAAAAATCATGGACCGACGCCGTCATCTCCACCTCGTAAGAATTACGAGATCTCCTCAAGGACGCCCCGCCTGGAAGACTAGTACTCTTTACTAGAAACTTTTTTCATTATGAAGACTCCAAAACGAGACCTATAGTTAAGAATTAAGAGTATCTATTTATTCCATCAAAAGGATAATTTATGGTCCAACTCCATCATCTCCACCATGCAGGAATTACGAGATCACTTCAAGGATGCTCGCTTGAAACACGAATCAAATCATGGACCATGTTCAGACCCGACGCCCACTCAATAGTTCTCAAATCTCCTCATTGTATTAAATATTGGTATTGTTGGTTAAAATGAGTAAATAACACCATATTGTCATATATTTTTTTTGGAGAATCAAACTGTATAAATTGTGATTAATACTTAAGATATATTTTTTTAGTCATAGTGATATGAGAAAAATCACACCTTGTCGTACCTAAATTTTAATTTTAAAATATTAAATAAAATATTATATTTTCAAAATATACATACTTGTGACAAGCTACAAGGAGCTCCTCATTTTTTACTCCACTGAGATTTTCTGCTGCCAATTTAACTAAAAAAGATCTCCAATGCAGAGTTTCCTCCATTGGGATTCCATTTAAACTGCATGGAATAAATAAATAAAAATTTAGCGACACATAAATTTTGTAATTAAACAATAAAATTTATTATTAATTTTATTTAATAATGGAACAGTAAAAAAATTTTGCTAGCTATGAGCAAAATAATAATAAATAGCAATAACTTCGTAACAAATATCTTTTTTTTTAGTAGCAAAAGTAAATAAAAAAAAGACAAGATAAAAGTAAACTAAATGACAAGTAAATTCAAACGCAACTTTAGAGCATTTAAAATTTGAAACGCTTATATTACAAAACACTACGAAACTTTATATTTACACCAGTAACAAACAATTTGATTTTGATTTAATTTAGAAGAAATATGTATAACTTAAATTCCAGCTCAACGCGATAGAAATTGCCTCACCGCACATTAAATTTTTTTTAAAAATAATTTCAAACTATCTTATTCCATCCCATATCAAGTAAAACTTGAACAGTTCTGCTCTCGCGCGAGCCCCACCACCATCCGTATTCACTAGGAACAATAACAATGATTCAGTGTAATTGCACGAAGTAAGATATGAGGACGACAAAATGTACACACACCTTATTTCCACTAAAGATATAGAGAGATCGTTTCTGATAAAAAATTAGAGCATGAATCGATATCGCACTAAATAATTATTGTGAAAAAAAAAACTCAAAGAGAGAAAAGAAAAGTCCAAAATTAAGTTACCGTTCAACAAGTATATTGCCCTCAGAATTGGCTATCAATACAGCAAGCAACATGTTTTTTTTTCCTTGATAATCACTCACGTATTAGAGAATCATTAGTGACATAATAATAATTATAATAAAGTAAAAAAGGAGTGAGAAGAAATTTTTGTGATTTTTATTCAAACCTTTATTCCGGATCAATGGTTTTCAAATAAAAAGAATTAGACCAAGTCATTGCCAAAAAATAGGAAAAAAGGTGGTTACGTTTTTTTTTTTGTTTGATCATCAGTGATTACGTTACATATGTGACATAATATATTTACATCATGTCAATAAATATAAAACATATATTTCATATTTTTAAGCAATATATAAACTTGATATACTTTTAATTATTAAAAATTAAATTATTTAATTTGATGTAAATATTGAGAATAATTATCAATTTTCAAAATACACTTTATTAAGCTAGGAATTGACATTTTATTGGATTTTGTTGTGTAGAAGACATATACTTGATTAATTTCGAATTCTAAAGTATATGCATCACAAATAATGTCATTCACATATTGTATTCTTTTAAATCAATTTTGCACCTCCTTTCATTTGTTGGGATAAAAATGTTTTTTAACATATAAGAAAAGGTTTAAAATGCCTTATTCCGCTTATTGGGTTAAAATAATCACTTATAAAAAATATTGAAATTTGTTTTTTTTTTTTTAACTTAAAGACAAATTTGTTATTTGACTTGATTATTTATTTATTCAAGTTAAAGATGAGAACTTGAAAGTAAATCACTTAATTAATAGTGAAACATTGGTAGAATAAAAGTGTTTAATTCAAAAGTGATAAATTTAGATGAAACTTCATTTATTAATATAGACTACAATAATTATCAATAAACTATCACTTATGTAATTGATCAAAAGTAATTTAATATTTTTCTATTTAATAAGAATTTATCACCATTAATTAAGTACATCAATTTCGTGTGTAAGGATTAAAAATTTCTCTTTCAATTTATTTCAAAAAGTAGACCTTATTATATTATCACAAAGAAAATTAAAAGATAAATTTATTTAAAACCAATAATAAAAGGTGTATTCACATATTAACACAATTCAACATACAACTTTTATTTTAATGTGATATTCGAGTTGCACTGAAAAATTTCGATTTTCATTTGATGTTCGAATTGCACTAAGATAAAAATACTCTTTAATAAAGATTTATATTTAAGACTCGAATTTATCAATCGGGACTCGGATCAGTATATAAGTTTTAGCGCTCAAAACCAAAGTGTTTTTCCATCTTCCCAACTTCTCCATTACTGTTAACAGTTTTTGCAGAAAAAGTGAAGAAAAACAGCCATGGATTCTTCAGATAACAATCCTTCTCCTCAAAAATCTCTACCTTATATTACCAGTAACAATCCCCTTCAATTCACCATCCATTTGCCCAATTCATCCTCCAACTCTACTCCCAATTTCACTTCAATTCCAAATTCTAACCCTAACCCTGACCCGAGCCCGAACCCGAATCCTCATTCCGATTCGATATCAGACCAGCTTCTTTCCCTTTCCATTCCGACGAAAAGGAGACGAGGTAGACCTCGAAGTACGTCGTCGTCGTCATCATTGGACCAGGTATATCTATGTATGACAGTTTCCCTTAATTGGTCTAGCGATTTATTCAGTTATAATGCTAATGGATGATTTACAGTAGCCTTCTGTTGTTCAGTTTAGCAAAACCCTTGTGGAAAATTCGAATCTTGTGCGTAATTTAACTGCTAGAAAAGCTACTACTGCTTCTGATGCTTCGGATGAGATTATTGTAATTAACAAAGAAGCTACGACTGAGGCGTTAATTGCTTTAACTGCGGGGTTTCCAGCTGATTCTTTAACTGATGAGGAGATTGAAGCTGGGGTTGTTTCTGTAGTGGGTGGTATTGAGCAGGTTAATTATATTCTTATTAGAAACCATATACTTACCAAATGGCGTGTAAATGTTTCGACTTGGATAACGAAGGAGATGTTTGTTGATGTTATACCTAAGCATTGTAGTGCTTTGCTGGATTCTGCTTATAACTATTTGGTATCACGTGGGTATATTAATTTTGGAGTTGCGCCGGCTATTAAGGATAGGATTCCAGCTGAGCCGAGTAAACCTAGTGTTATCATTATTGGGGCAGGACTTGCAGGGTTAGCTGCAGCGAGGCAGTTGATGCTGTTTGGGTTTAAAGTTACTGTTTTGGAGGGAAGAAAGCGTGCGGGTGGAAGGGTGTACTCGAAAAAAATGGAAGGCGGAAATAAGGTTGCTGCTGCTGATTTAGGAGGGAGTGTGTTGACGGGTACGCTAGGAAATCCACTAGGTCTTTTGGCACGGCAGCTCTCTTACACACTTCACAAGGTCAGAGACAAATGCCCTCTTTATCGCGTGGATGGAAAGCCAGTTGATCAAGATTTAGATCAAAAGGTGGAGACTGCTTATAATCTACTTCTGGAGAAAGCAAGCAGGCTTAGGCAGTTAATGGGAGAAGTCTCTCAGGATGTTTCTCTTGGAGCAGCATTGGAGACTTTCCGTCAGGATTATGAAGATGCTGTGAATGAAGAGGAGATGGGTTTGTTTAATTGGCATCTGGCAAACTTGGAATATGCAAATGCAGGTCTGATTTCTAAGCTTTCCTTAGCATTTTGGGATCAAGATGATCCCTTTGACATGGGAGGGGATCATTGTTTCCTGCCCGGAGGAAATGGAAAACTAGTTAATGCATTGTCCGAAAATGTACCCATTCTTTATGAAAAAGTGGTGCATGCCATTCGTTATGGTACCGATGGAGTACAGGTTGCCGCTGGAAGCCAACTATTTGAGGGAGATATGGCTCTGTGCACCGTTCCACTTGGAGTTCTAAAAGGTGGTTCTATTAAGTTCAGTCCAGAGTTGCCTCAGCGGAAGCTTGATGGAATAAAAAGATTGGGATTTGGATTGTTAAATAAGGTTGCAATGCTTTTCCCATATGTGTTCTGGGGCACCGATCTCGATACCTTTGGTCATCTTACTGATAATGCTAGCAGCAGGGGTGAATTCTTTTTGTTTTATAGCTATGCAACTGTTGCTGGTGGTCCCTTATTGTTAGCTCTAGTTGCTGGAGAAGCTGCACACAAGTTTGAGACTATGCCTCCGACTGATGCAGTAGCAAAAGTCCTTCAAATTCTAAAAGGTAAAATGCAGTTTTTGTTGCTATTGACTTAGTTCTGAAATTTAATTTCTCAGCTGTTATATAAGATACAACTCAGCATAGAAACAAGAAGAAGAACAATAATTTGGTGAGCAGAATAATTAAATTTTTAATGGAGATAATGCCATTTTCTCTTGGTTCTCTGGGTTAAGAAGAGGTATAGAGCAACCGTGACATGCCTGTTTTATGTTAAATACTCTCAAATTTCGACTCATTTTTTCACTAGGTTGATACTTCAGAAAAGATGTACTAGCAATAGATGTTGAATATCGTATTGTTTGGGGGTTCAATTGCTTAAATTCAAAGACAACATGGACAATAAAAATTAATTCGTACGAAAAAGACCAATTAATTCATTAAAAAAAAGAAAATGATTCTGAACTCTGTTCATTATCAAACCAAAAAGATAATATTTTTAAAAATGTTATAGATATGATCTTTTATCATACAAATCGTTTTATTATGAAAATGATGATTCCTCTTTATCGTGGTTGTAATTGCTGGTATGTGAAAAGATGCACTTTCACATTTTATGGTTACTTGAAGACTGACTTTCCCTCTGATAAAGTTTGTAAAATCTCATGATCATTGAAGCTTGAGCTAACTAACCTTTAAATTTCTTACTTGTGATTATAATCTGGGTTTAGATGGAGTTCCTTTGCACTTTGTACTTCAGCACCTGGGGACAAACGTAGTGATTGTGAGCTAGCTCTTTAATAAACTTCAGAACTACGTCGCTTTCCCTAGACCATACTTACGCAATATGCTTCGTGCACTAGGCTTCCTTTTTTAACTGCCATTGGCGCGTTTTGTCTCCCATTGGCACTTTCTCTTGATTTCGAAAACTGTTATTCATATGGAAATCAAAGTCCCTCCATTCTTACCTCTCTTCACAAAACTCGAGAGGAAGTGGTTTCAACAACTTGACCATTATATGTTTGTTAACAATACACCATGGGTCCTAGGATTTATTTTAACTCAACTTGTAATTTCACTAATGTAAGAGCTAAGAACTTTTTAAAGGTCGCAAGAGCCGAACTCTATTCTCCTCCTTCCCGGTTGAATGTCTTTTTTCACTTGGCATGATTTTTTCTGGAATTGTATTATTTATGAAAAAGCTCATGAAGCAAGTGCTGATGGTGTTCAAAAAGAGATGATCTTTTCGCCTTTTGACTAAGCAAGCTAGAATTGCATCTTAGAATCAAATGATTAGACAACAATATACCCAGCGTAATTCCACAGGAATTAAATGATTATATTTTACAAATTACACCAATAAGCTGAAGATTTGAAACTTTTAAATTTTACCAAAACATACCAATCAATTTTATTTTTTTTAATTAGAAAATGTAATGCATCTTCTTTTCTAGAAAACTTTCTGCTAATCCTCTCTTCACAAGCTATCTGAATATGCGCACAAAGGCAGTGTTCCAAAGTGTTCTGAGCTGCCTTTCCTATTTCTCCAACCATGAAAGTTCCTTCAAAATTTATCTTTTTAATGGTGTGTCCTTCAAAGTGTATTGCCCACTGAACTCTCATAATATGTTGCAGAACATACTTCGTATCTTCCATACTGCCACTTACTCTTTTACCTTCTTGAACGAATAAATATATATCTTTTCTGCTTAGACTTTATGTTTGAGTTAATCAATCTTCTTCAGTATTTTGCGTTTGATAGAAATATGTGGTTCTATCCCTGTATTTCAGTAAAAATATTGTGCCCATTTCAAAGGGCATTTTTGTTACATGGAACTTACTGTTAAGGTTCTTGCTTCTAATGTATTAATGAGAATTTTGGACATTGATATCAGGCATATATGAACCACAAGGAATTGAAGTACCAGAGCCAATCCAAACTGTGTGCACGAGATGGGGAAGTGATCCTTTCTGCTTAGGTTCTTACTCTAATGTTGCAGTAGGGGCATCAGGAGATGACTATGATATATTAGCAGAAAGTGTGGGCGATGGCAGACTTTTCTTTGCTGGTGAGGCCACAAATAGGCGCTATCCAGCCACTATGCACGGAGCTTTTCTTAGTGGGCTTAGAGAGGCTACGAAGATTGCCCACCATGCCAAGGTTAGAACCATGAGTTCGAAGGTTGAGAAAAAACCATTAAAGAGCGCTCATTACTATGCTTCTGTTCTGGATGACTTATTTAGGGAGCCAGACTTAGAATTTGGTAGTTTTTCTATAATTTTTGCCAGAAAGAGTTCTGATCTCGAGTCACCAGCAATTTTGAGGGTGACTTTCAGTGGGCCCCAAATGTGGAATCATGATGGAATAAGACCTGGTCGACATCTTTCCAATAAATTACTCTTTCAGCAGCTTCAGTCCCAATTTAATAATCAGCACGAGCTTCATGTTTATACTTTGTTATCCAAGCAACAAGCCCTTGACCTTAGAGAGGTCAGAGGTGGTGACAAGATGAGACTGAATTTCCTTTCTGACAAGCTTGGGGTGAAACTGGTTGGTAGAAAAGGTTTAAGTCCATCTGTTGATTCTATAATTGCTTCAATTAAGGCTGAGAGGGGAAGACGCAAACCTGGTACACTTAAACCTGGTATGTCTTCCTCTCTCTCTCTTGTGTGTGTGTGTGTGTGTATTTCATTCTCTCTCCCTCTCTCGGTATAGGGGAAAGAGTTAGTAGCTTCATTTATTCCTTTTTAGAAACTGTGGCACATATCAATTTAAGCCTAAAGAATTTTCCTTAAATAGGTGTCATAAAGTCAAAAGCCACCACTCTCAAGCGAAAAATAGTAAGGTATGAGCACCCACCCTCTTTCCCTTTCCCTTTCCTCCTCTATCTGTAGTTTGTTCTTTTTTTTTCTTGTTGGGAGTGTATCTCAGCTTTCTCTGTATCCTGTTTTGGAATTATTTCAGGAAGGCTAAAGTTGTAAGCGGAGGCAATAGAACTTCTTCTTCCCCTGCTTCTAGCAGCAGGATTAAAGCAGTTGGCAGCAGCACTACCGTGATCCCTCTGACAAATGTTGACTTGGAACCTAAACCAGTTTGCGCTATTGGATCTGTAGCTTCTCCAAGTTTGAATATTACTGTAAATGACAACATGGGGTCAAAATCAGTGGGCAGTAGTTCTGTACACGTGCTTCCCAATGCAAGCATTGGTGATAAGTTTGAGGGTAATATTGGCAGTTCAACTGATCTGGATTTGAATGTTGGAGGAAAGACAGGAAGCAATATTGATGGGCCTATTTATCCCAGGAGTACATATGATAATAGCACGGACACATCTGCTCCGCCTTCTAGTGGTCCGCCTTCTATTGGAAATTCTGCTAGTCAGTATACATCAGGTATCTGATGGTAGCAGACACTTTTCTTTGCTTTCCTACATACATAATTTATCTTTATGCCATTTTCTCACTATGCTCCTTAGATGCTGTTGCGGCATTTTACATTCTGCTTTTGTCTTTTCCATGTTATAGCAAACTAACATATGTAGAATGTACTACTGGACTATCAAGGACCCACTTAAATTTCGTTATGGTTCTTGTAAAAGTAGCTGCTGTGAGAATGAAACTACAATTTAACATCTATTTGATTCACTGATTGTTGACCTTTATATGCGGGCTTGCAGGTGATGGGGATATGGGAAATATGAAGCTTGACTTTGAATATAGGATGTGATTGTCAGCTTTGACACCTTTCACAACTATGGTGCTTAACAGGGGATCTAGGATGTGATTGTTGGCTCGACCCCTTTCACTTGCTTGCTCCTCATCTTCAAGCGCTATGCATATTTTACAACTGAGAGTCGTAGATTAAACGACCACGCCAAGAAAAAACTCTCTTGCTTCTCCATCTTATATACTGCAGTCTGCAGTAGGTTACTGCTGGGTAACTTTAAAGGCAAGGCATCCTTTTGGGATTTCAATCCCATTGTATATAGTGCAATTTTTAGGAGTTCACTAACCTTAGCAGTTTTAGTTGCCAATTTCTTGGTGCAGTTCTACATTTTATCCCTAAGAGGGGAACTCTGATTCATTGCAAGAAAAATCATCTAGAAGTTGTATAGATTTACTGAAGAAAAGAATAGACTGTTTGACCATGAGAATTATGTAGTTTTTTCCGAATTGGCACAATAACAACAATATGCCAATGTAATTTTATAAGTGGAATCTAGAGAGAAGTGTGTACGTAGATCATGCTCCTACATTGGAAGGTAGAGTGGTTTCTAGTCGGTCCTTGACTCAAGAAAAAAGTATAACAAAACAGTTTTAAGATAAAGGAAGAGGCCATAGTAAAGGGTAAATTCATTGAATGGTCACTTATATTTGCGGAATTTTCTAGTAATATCGCTTTCTTTTTAGGATTATAGTATCTTGTTTTTTCTCAAAATATTTGAGATTGATAAGCTCAAATTTTATTTGTTTTGATTTGATTTATAGATTTGAAAACATTGACACATTATTCGAACCAATTAAGCCTATGTATGCCTTTACTTACACACTAGAAATTATTCCTCTATGGAATGCCATGCCACAATGTTCCTGTACTACAGTATTTTTTTTCTTTTTTAAATTTTCTATCTGGTGTACAATAGTCTCTCTCGCACAATAGATTTCACATTCCATTTTCTGAAAATCAATTTTTAAAATTAAAATATAGATACTAAATAATTACACGAAAAATACTACAAGTTTTAATTCATCTAATATCAATATGGTAAAACTCATACTAATAATTACATAACAATCCTTCCATTAGTATTCCTCACAAAAGAGACTCTTTGTTTAAATAACCGCATTAGTATATGAACCAAACTACCCCATTTGAACCATGAAACTTTGTATTCAGAACACAATAATAATCAGCTAAAGCAGTTTACAAACAATACATTCCTCAATGCACAAACACATCTAGGGCAGTAAAAAGAAGGCGACAGTCTGGTGCACTGAGTATCTCGTATTCACACAGGATTCGAAAAAAGGCCACAACTTTAAACGGTGCGATGTAGACAACATCAAAGCAATTTATAGGTCACATGAAGACTACTTTGCTGTTGTACCAAGGTGAGCAACACTCCACTTCTACAAGCAAAACAGTAGATTTGATCATAAATTCAAGATTCTTTCCTGGCTCTCAGTTTTACATTTTCTATCAAGTATGACAAAGTATATGAATCATGATACAGGAGGAGAGTCCTTCGTGAGAAAAGTATCGTCGAGGTTTAAGAGTTCAATCGAACTAAAGGACTTCAGTGTTCCTTATTCTCTGGACCAGCATTATGATTTCAACGTCCCTCCCAACCACTCCTCTAGTTTCGCTTCTTTATCAGCTTGAAATTCATCAAAGTTCTCGGATAAAGACAGCCATTGATCATAGGACACGCTTGGGTTTACCTGTTCTTGTCGTAGCTGCTCATTTGCTGTTTGACTTGACAATGTTAAGTCTTCACTGTTGGACCGTCCATGTGAGGAAGAAGAGCTCGCATGTGCAGCTAATAGTGCATCATTAGTACGGGCCACAGATGGTTCATCCTTGTCCAATGAAGATGGTTCACTCTTGGCTGGTTGAGATTCTCCTGTTTCTAACTGAGGCCACTTGAAGTTACTAGCCTTCTGTTTTGCGGACTTAAAAACATTCGAGAGATATCCAGCTGTCCTCTCATCGTCCTCTTCTGAACCTGTATTGCGAACCCAGGTGGAAGGACTCCAAGAGGTAGTTATACCGACTGGGAAACTTGAACTGGGTCCGCTAATTAATCCTTTTTTGGGCTGTTTCTTTGAGATGACAGCCAGAGTATGTCTGAGATCTTTAATCATCTCGTTAGCAATTGGAAGGCCACACTCTTTCATCGACCTGATCATAGTGATGGAATCATTTGAATCTTCCGTGTGAAGAGCCATTTCACGGGATTTCCCCTCAATATTGTTTTTGAGATTTACAAGGTTGGGCGCTGCTTTCTGGGAATGCTGTTGAATATAGAAAAGCCCAACAGAGGGCTCATTTGCAATGAACTTTATCATGTCCGCCAAGGATTCAGTGATCTCTACAAAGCCGTCCACTGTGGAAAATTCATGCATTTTTTTTAAGGCCAACGATTCATCATCACTGGTGAGGCAAGAAAATAATGAGAAAGTTTGTCAGTGATTCAGCAGTCAAAATCGGGACGACGGTTCATCCTACTTTGATAAGTACTAGTGGTTTAATAATTATATACTATGTGAGGGGCAATATTTGAAGGGTAAAAAGCCAGGAAATGCTTCTGGATCTAAGCTTGTGCCAGAAAAGATCAATTATCATAGTTAAAAAAAAGCTGCCATAACTACTACTACCACAACAACCCCAGTGTAATACAAGTGAGATCTGGGGAGGGTAGCATGTACGCAGACCTTAACTCTTGTCTTGAAAAGAGTAGATAGGTTGTTTCTGGCAGACCCTCGTCTCAAAACAGATGAAAAAGACGACAATAGCAAGAAGCAAGAACAACAAGAAAATACCACAATAGGTTAAAGAGTCGATAGAAAAATTTGGAAATCTAAAACTACGAAAATGCCAGACCAACACTAATACTCCTGGAATGGGAAAGCACAAAGCTCCAACTACCAACTAACCTTCTATCCTAATCCTCGACCTCCACATCCTCCTATCAAGCGTCATATCCTCAGACAAAAATAACTGCCATAACTAATATTCAGAAAACAAACTTTCCCGTTATGGGATTAGATTTGCTATTCCAGTAATGGAATCTCTTTGCGTCTATATCTCAAGGATCTTGTTAAGTGCGTTAATACCAAAAGCATTGGTGAGTCTTGAATTTATTTGTTAAGAAAGGTTAGACATAGATTGTCACGTAGTAAAGCAATTACAAGTGATATGTTCCTAAGCTGGAAAATTCTTAGTAAGACATTCTTCCTAGGAAATTCCTACACAATTTTAAGAACAAACAAAAGGGGCCAGTCTATTTCCTCACCTTCTGACTTTTAAGCTTTGAAATTTTTTAATTTTTGGTTACCTATTAATTTTATCAAATTGATGTGAGTCCAAAATTTCCCTCATATGATAAGCTAAGTTGCTCGGACTCTTCATTATTGGTGCAAGTAAGGTCCGTCCCTGATTTAGTCAACCTAGTTTGGGTATTTCGATCAAAATCGACAGAGAAATTCCAGAAAAATTCAATGATTTCTGTAATCAAAACAAAAGCTAAGTGAAATTGAAGAAAATGGAATACCTTGTATATAAAAATTTCTATGTCACTCTTTTTTCCTTTTATCTCCTTCCTGGATTCTCCACTTATCAAATTTACACAAAATATTTTATAATTTTTTTTTTTTTGATTTGCACTGGGTATATTTGAATTATCTTTTACCGAATCCCTCAAATCTATATCCACACCTGGATCCGCATTCCATGATCTTACAATTTTGATCACGAAAGATCAGACCTCTAGATTCACACCCATATCAGACAGTTACACCCAACTCCGAGTAACTTAGAATTGATAAGTGTATGTAAATTTGTAACCACTTTTTCATCTTTTCAAGCAACCCTATGAAAGGTGTAGCAGGTTGAATTACAAGCTGTCAAGTGCCATAAGTTCTTTCCTTCTAAGGTTGACGCTGGATTTATGATACAGAAGGAATCCTCAAACTAAATAGAAAGTTTATGAGGCCCAAATTTTCAGAGGTCCGCAACAGAAATGTACTGCTTCCAACAACAAATAGTGCAATCACACATGTGGGATCTGAGGAAGGTAGAATGTACACAAACCTAAATCCTACCTTTAAGAAGGTGGAAGGGTTGTTTCCAAAAGACTCTCCAGCTGAACAAACAATGAAAAAGAGGCAATCGCAACAAACATAAACAACAGCAAGATAATAAGATACCAAGATGAAATGACAGGCAGTGACAGAAATCTAAAAATAAGAAATGAACTGCTTTGCACAGACATCATATACTAGATCCACAAGAAGTCGTACTTTTTCATATTTCACAAAAAGTCATTCTAACTCAGGCATGGGATTTTACAACTTTTTAGTTGCTGCAAAAGAAAACGTAACTACAGTGAGACCCAACATTAGCTTCTTCCCAACCCGCCAACCCCACCATACTATAACAACAACAACATACCAGCGTAATCCTACAAAGTGAGTCTAGGGAGGATAGGGAGTACACAGACCTTACCCCTACCTTGGAATAGAGAGGTTGGATGCATTTAGACCTTTGTGGGGTAGAGAAGTTGTTTCCAATAGATAGGAATATTTTATTTTTTTTTTGTGATTCGCACCGGGTGTCCGAGTCTCTTAAAGCCCCGACTAATCCCGAGGGTACACAGGCCGTCGGCATGGAGTTTTCCGCAAATGCACCACAGTTAATTCAGGTTTTACCCAGTCCGATGGCCCTCAAAGATTGTTTGCACCCAGTGGGTTTCGATCTTGAGACCTTGAAAGGGAGCAAACCCCAAGGCTCAAGTCTATTACCACCA
>JAPFFP010000008.1:3273324-3285309 GCA_026153255.1 Solanum medicagineum | reverse complement strand
TGATTATGCTGGCGAGATTAGGAACCCCACTATGATACAACAGCTGAAAAGGAGGCCACTTTGATTGGCTATTTCACTTTTAAGAGGAAAATACCCTCTTAAAAAAAGCAGTAACAGAATAAACTTTACATAAAGACATTCTGGAGTCGACAACGGTTTCAAAGAGTTTAGTTTTCATATCGTCTCCGGAGAAGACCACTGGATGTCTTCAATAAGACATACCAGAAGAAGATTGCCTATTCGCAAAAAAATGAATTCTTGCAATTCAAGGAGTTTGAAGTGTGAAGACCTCCGAAATAAATGCAGTTATAAGACTTACAAACAGATCCAACAAATCATGGTTAGAATTTGATTGCAAAAAGAAATAGATTAAAATCTAATTTGGCTTGTTATCTCTACTTTCCGAAACCTCATATGAGAACTTCAATAATGCTACCATAATTTAGTTAAACATACAAATAGTATAATGTCATCTAGTTGATGTACAACTCTCAGCACTTGTGAGCAACTCAACTCCAAAAGGAAGAGGAAAAATACACAAAAGAACATCATTGTTCTTAAAATGGAAATTTTACCAAGAATAACGTTTTGCTAACAAGGCAACTTCAAGCTATATATAAGTTCTATATTTCTACAGAAACTACTATCTAATTCCACAAACATAGATATACAACAGTGTATTGATATTTACCAATGAAATCAAATAACACTCAACAATCACCAAAAGACTAGAAAGGAATGAATTTATGTGAAATACCTTCACTTAACACCATTGAAAATCATTCCTCAACTTCAAAAACAAGCTAAAAGCTTCCATTTTTCCTCGTCTAATTCCGCGAAAAAAGAAAAGAATGTTAATCCTCTTCATCACTCTCATCACTAAAATAACCTTTCCTCTTTTCCTTCCTTAGCTCCTTCTTGAATTCCTCATCATCTCCCTTCAATAGCCTCTCCTCTGCTCCTCTATCCACCACAGAAGCCCAATTATCGTCATCAAAATGCGCTCCTCCTTCATCATCAGCCTCCTCCTCCTCATCCTCCCACTCCCCACCTCCACCCCCATCACCTCCCTTTCCTCTTCCTCCTCCTCCTCCACCACCACCACCCCTACGCCCTTTCTTCGATGGCTCAGGCCTTTCCCTTGGCCCAAGAAGATTCTTCGGACACTCATACGATAAATGCCCTTCTTCCCCACATTCATAACACCTACTCTTATCCTTATAAACCTTCTTCCTTATAAACTCAGCTGCACGGCCATTATCCGAAGCAATTGACGCCGTTAGAGTTCGTCCATTCAGGACTTTTTTGTCAATTCCTTTAACAGCTTTGATTGCGTCTTCTCTAGAAACGAAAAGGATGAACGCTATCCCACGGCTCTTCCGGGTTACCCGATCTTTAACTACAGTTACCTTTGCGACCTTGCCGAAGGTGGAGAAGATTGTATGGAGGTCGGAATTTGTCAGGGTATAGTCGAGATTACTCACGTAAACTGTGGACTTTGATGGAGCTAGTCCACCGCTGCCGCTGCTGCCGCAGCCGCGCGAGGATTTTGAAGTGGCAACGGCTTTGGATGTGGCGGAAGACGACGGCGCCGGTGATGGTGCGGAGGAGTACCGGTAGTAGAAGGTGTCGTCTTCGTCGTCGTCTTTGCTGGATTTTCTCTTTTTCGACATTTTGCGATATTCTTTCCCCAAAGGAATACCAGTGGGCTTTTGAAGGGGTGGGATTTACCTTCCAATTTATTAATTAAAATTGAATTAGTTGACTTATTAAAAGTTTTGGAAATTTGTTGTTTTTTTTTTAATTTTAAAAATAAGACTACGATCCAAAATACACTTCAACTATTGTTTTTCTGGAGTTTCATGCTCAATATCATTTGTTCAATCCTCATGACGAGCAAAGACGCACCATTTTGCAGGGAAAAGTTGACCTTCAGTTGAGCACAAGAAATATATGAAAACATATTTAAGAATGTCTACTCAAGTTAGCTTAGAACCCAATTAATTTGAATCAAATAGAATGAATATTAGATCATTCATATAGTCAAATCCAAGCTCAACTCAGAAAATAAATTTTTTACTTTTGCAAAAAAAGATTTAAAACTTGAGACCTCAAACGTGGAAGCCCCAGACCCAAATCAATGGCCCAACCTGAAGGGTCAAATCATACTAAATTCGTGATCTAACATAATTGATTGATTCCTAATACTAGCTCAACGGACATCAACTAATACGAGATGATGTAATGTACCTAGCTTGATATGGATCGAATTGTCTGATTATCTTCTTATAAGGAAAAAAAAAGTTAGGAAGCGACTTTATGTTGATAAGATTGTGAGATTATCATTATTTGAACCATATGTCTAAATCATCTAAACCAAACAGATGAAAACATATTTTCATTGAACACACCATTCTCAAGGTAAACTTTAACTTCCACAAGAAACATATGAGAACATATTTAAGAATGTCTACCTATGTTAGCTTCGGACACGAATCGAACAGAAAGAATATTAGATCATTCATATAGTTGAATCCAACTTAATTTTCGACACTAACGTAGTTGACCGATCGATTGATTCACAACACTAGTTCAATTGACATATGTAATATGCCTAAGCTTGATATGCATTCCACTTTTAGCATCAAACTGTCTGATTATCTTCGAAGTCCAACAAGAAGAGATGCATAGTTTCTACATGACTGTTAACTTCAAATGTTTGTCATGTCTCAAATGCGACGTAGAAATTATCACCTTTGCTTCGTTCAAACATACAGTAGGTAAAGAAAGTTTGGCCAAAGGTCGCAAAATTCTTAGTCGTCGCTAAAGAGGCCAACCTAACATCAGGATACAACAACATTTACAGATATCTGGATACCATGAAAAGTGTAATCAGAGATCACATTGAAGCGACCAAGTTATCGGGTTCAGTCTTCTGCTCAGAAAGGGTGCCTCTAGTCCACCTCTTCAGCATCTCTAAGGCAGCTTTAGGCTGATCCATGGGAACCATGTGTCCAGCATCATGAACCTATTATGCATTTGACCACAGGTCGCTTAGCTCAAACATTCTTCATTATAAAATGAACAATAAGATAGTTAATAGATGGATGAAGGGTTGATCAAGAAAGGCACCTTGAGGAAACTTAGAGGCCCATGGCTTCTCAACAATCCTGCTTCAGAACTGTCAACTTCAAAAGGGACTTCGGGAGATGCTACAAACTCTTTCTGACCACTCCATTCCATGGCCTGAACCCATCTTGAGTTACCTGGTAAAGAAGCGATTTTATGACATCCGAACATTTACTTAGTATTGGAACTGTGACTTTCTGAACATTTATGTAACAAGCTCCATTATCGAGCTTAAGGATAACTTAGATGCTTACCAAGCCAGTTGCAAATAAGATCATATTCTCCAGCATACACAAGCAGCTTTATTCCATCCTCAAGCAAGGATGGAATTCCTACTTCGAGGTTCCTCATCCAATCAATAAGCATGGCCTGGTACACAGTAGTACTACACGAGACAAACTCTATATCCTCAACGCCAAGAGCATGTTTAACAGACGGCAGATTCAGCATTTTCTCCATGTCTGAGAAGTCATAGCAGAGTTGTCCCACACACTTCTTTCTGATGTCATAGTGCTGCAGATGAAAGTTTAATTTATCAGAACCAAGGTTAACCAATCATTGGTTCACAACTTTGGAAGGCATGTCACACGATAATGTGACCCTCTTTAACTTGAAGTGAAAAAGGACAACTACGCCAGTATCCCAAACAAGTTGGGGTTGGCTGTATGAATAATTGAATATTGGCCACATTTCTCCATTTCAATTCATCTTTGGCCAACATTACAGTAGGAGTCCTCTATATTATCTATTGGCAGAAAAATCTTTCACAAAAATTTATAAAAGATAAATTTATAGGATCATTTCTACTCTTTGTGAGGCTGCTGAAACACTTATTTATCCACAAAGTACACAATATGTGGAACAGGCACTAACAATTAGTAGAAACTGAATGCCAGACTGAAATGGATAAGAACTTACATTGATGTCAGCCCCAGCACTTGCACGGACAGCAGTGAATATAGAATTGCAAACAAAATAAGCCGCCAAGCAAGTGATTTTCCCATTAGTGCCTAAAAGGAGGAAAACAGAACTAGAAACAGAGAAGCAACACAGAGTACAAATTGATTTGCTGTAGAGTGCAAGCACATCCATTTACGTCAGGATGACACCCCCCCCCCCGGGGCCCTTCACCCAGGGAAAGCCCAAATGAGTCAAATGATATGGAGGAAAGAAAGAAAGCAAGTAGGATGTACCACAAAGATTTATTGCGACTTCACAAAGTGGAAGTATTTTGTTGATACGATCATGCTCAGTCTTCGAAATTAATCCCATTTCCAATGCATAGTCAGTGTATGCAGGGTACTGTATTTTGGGATCTGTAAGCCCATTCCCGATGGCAAATCCCTGTTCAAATAGATCCAATGAAGTCAAGACACAGGATTAAGGAAATAATAACACAACAGCTGGTGAAATGTGGTACCTTTAAGTTTATATGTGTTCCTTCTTTACCCTTATTTCCTTTGTGTACTCTTGCAGCAAAAGCAGGAATGTAGTGCCCAGCATATGATTCTCCGGTTATGTAGAATTCGTTCTTTACAAGCTCTGGATGCTCCTCAAAGAAAGCCTAAATCATTATTAATGATCATATCAACACAAAAAAGTCAGGATTATAATTGTCGCTGTTACACATTAACTTAAAAAAATGTACTGTCTCCACCAAAAAGAAAGAAACTAATAATCAAATCAAACAATGATCATCATTCAAATCTTGAAGAAACAGACAAGTAGATGAAAAAACACTAAAAGCTGTATACCCATGTTTTCAACTGATAATATGATGCAAAAATTCGACATGGAATTCATCTGAATACAATGGATGAGAGCCAAATCGGTAATTGTGTAGTATTTTAAGGGGGTTAGACCAAGTTCTGGTAAATCTTCCGGGTTAAAAGCTGTTTTACATGCTAACTAAAAGCATGCAAGAGGAAAATAACTAACCAACAAGTCATCTAGAAGAAAATTCAGCAATCAGCTGCAAGTTCCGGTAAAAAACAAGGAAACCATTCCAGGTTACTATAGCAAAAAGGTTGAGGGACAGGATGTGCTGGCAACGTGACCACATTCTTGCCATTAATTCATTTGGAAGATAAAAGAACCCCAAGTTATGATAATGCCTCCTTTTTTACTGGGACCAGATCACATGCATCAAACATCTATAAGGCTCACTTATCAGCACATTGTAAGGCTCGAGTCCTAGTTTATAACATCTCTACTGTCATCTATACGTGTGAAAGGTCATGAGGTCTTTAAGGCTCAGGTACTAGTGTTCAGAAACTGAGCTCTTTGAAGACCCCTTTTACACCAGTGTAACCCCATTTTGCATCTCACACATAAACTGGTGATCAACACACAGACAAGAGAACCAAACAAGCAACAGCACACTCTGACAGTCCAAGAAGCTATTTGAAAGGGATCTCAACGCATTAATAAAACCCAGACACATCAATAAAACCCTTACTATCACCAGTACTTGAATTTTTCACCAGAAGCCAGGTCTACACCTTTCAGCAGCAAGATAGAGGTATCTTACATCATCATAGAAACCCATCAATAGACCATACTAGGTGATAATAAATATATCATCATTAAAGATTTATCCTACTAATTTCAATCTTCTCTCCAAACTCTTCCCATTAATAAGCTTCACAACTCATGTCTATTATCAATATCACAACTTCACTGAGATAGAAAAAGTTTCATAAACGAATTCTTGAAAGAAGATTACAGGTGTTCAGAAGTTGTTCATCATTATGTGCACTACCGAGTACAACAATCTTATTAACAAAAAAGGTCAAAAATTACTATGCATCCCTGTAGTATGTTTGTGATCAGGATACTGAAGTTGTGATTTGACTGATTTCACTCCCAAGTACAGTTTCTCCATGATAAGAAAAGTTTATCAACCTTTTTTGATAGGTGGAATTTTTTCATCATTTTGAAGCAGTATAAATGACCCAATGTAGCAAACCTTATGAATAAGGTACATGATCAGACTTGATAGGTAAGAAACATTTGGAAGCCATAGTGTCATCATATGACTCTGATTCGATTGGATGAATTCCACAGGAGTGAATGTGTGTGTGTGTGTGTATAAAAGGTTCCAAGTTGCTTTAGGGGTTTATTTTCAAACCTGAATAAAGTCATACAAGTCGTCGCTAACGCATGTTTCAGTGTGACAGAAGTCACGGTTGTCAGAACTATAACTGAAGCCCGTGCCTGTAGGTTGGTCTACATAGATGAGGTTTGATACCTGCAGAATGAACACACGGACATCATTTGTTCAGATTTGAAAATCACCGAAGGTAAATTAGTGTCCTTGAAGGACGCA
This sequence comes from Solanum medicagineum, assembly GCA_026153255.1. Classification (NCBI taxonomy): domain Eukaryota; kingdom Viridiplantae; phylum Streptophyta; class Magnoliopsida; order Solanales; family Solanaceae; genus Solanum; species Solanum medicagineum. Next base: position 3,278,852 of record JAPFFP010000008.1, on the reverse strand, counting down.
AAGAAAATTTGAATAACAAAAATGAACCAACTACTTTAATCTAGGAAACAATTGCAGAAGACTTCATCCTGTAAGACTCGGCAATCAAATCCCAAGTTTCAATCAAAACCATTAGCACCAAAACTGAAGTCCCCGTGGAACCTGAAAACATTCCTATCTGCAGTATCGAACTGCCATGCAGGTAATTTAATTTCAAAGAGTAGAAGACAGAGAGCAGACAGAAGTACGTCATCAGAGAAATGTATTTTTTTTTTAGAAACAAAAAAAATTGTCAACATGGATCTTGTTTCATGGATACGGTTCACTCTTGGAGAAAGATATGCAGAAACTTGGACTATCGAAGCTTTGGTAAGCAGAATCAAGAACTGATGTCTTTGTATTGGTGATTCGTCTGTTTATGCAATATTGGACCAGATATGGACATGTTATTAACTGTTTTGTTTTACAACATACTCTTAATTGCCATTTCCTTTTTGATAAGGTAAAAAAAGAAAATGGAACTTATGAAATATGTTGTCCCAAAAAAGTTTCTTTATTGCCTTTTCCAATTATTCTTTTTTTAGAAAAATGATAATATCACCTAGGAACTTTCATAATGAACAAGTTATTAAGCTAACTGGATAAAGCATATGCACAAATATTGGCAGGGCCAAAACCATTCGTCCGGTGGGGCCATTTATGTACTACTCTTAGCTTTCATATATTACAGAGCAGAAACCGGAGAAAGTCTTATTGCAATCAAGCTGATCCCATCGAGTAAAGAGCCAGAAGATAAGCTGCTACTATTGCTTAAGCACACGCTTTTTCTTTACGCACCACAAGATGTAGCTGTTAACCGAAAAGAAACTGCAAAAACTGGAAAGCCACTTTCGAAGATAGTGAAAATACCTTGTCCCACCCATACTCATTTGGCACAAGTGACAAATTTTTTGAAATAGAAAATGGCCCATTTTCATAGAAAAGGGCCAACTCACTACTGCAACCAGGCCCTCCACTCAACCAGATAACAACAGGGTCGTCCTTACTACCGCGTGATTCAAAGAAGAAATAGAACAACCTACAAATGGAAGATGACACAGTTTGATAAATAAGACATCGCACAACAAAAAAAAATAGCTGGTTGATAAGTTAGACCGGAACATGAAGATATAAGGCAGGATTTCCCAAGAGATGTATATTTTAACAATCACTCACAAAGGAGAGAAACATTTAAATGAAACAAACTGATGTACATCTCTAAGCACACTGAATGTCTTAAAAGATAGTTGCCTTTTATAAAAGAAGTGAGAGTTATTTAACGATCAAACAGTAGACACATTTCTCCACAAAAGTTATTAGTGATACAGATAATTGACGATAAACAAATGAACACAACAGAATATTTTTACATTAATTAACCAATTAATGTACTGCATCTCAATCCTAAACTTATTACATTTGGCAGTATGAATTTGGCTACACTAGTACTTGGATTCATTTTTAACTGTTGCATTCGAGTTTTCTACCGGAAGTGAATGGGTAGGTAGATAAAGGAGTTCATTCAAGGATGTGGGACATAAGACTACACAGAACTTGTTACAGTCCAAACACATCAAAATGCAAACCAACACATGTCGATGCAGGGCGTAGGAGAAAGTAACTCCCCCAACTCCCCAAAAACCCGAAACTAGACCTTTGTTTAATCCCTAGACAACGGAAATCCAAGCAAATTTCACCTTCATCAGGAAATGAATTAGGCAACCAGAACTGTATTCCCTTTTTTATTTATTTCAAAGACATGGCACCTGATCTAACTTAACCCTCAGCTAGCTCATGCAGGGAGAATCGCCTAACTATGTATAAACAGACCGTCATTCCATTCCCCAACCAATGTGGGACTTTAACACCCTCCAGACCCAACTGGAGGATGGACCAGGAGCCCAAACGGTGATGCACCTGACTCCGATACCATGCAAAGACATAACATCTAGGCGTAACTCAACTTCAAAAGTTAGCTCAGGGAAGGAATGTCCAAGGCCATATTAGCAGACCAGCAGTGCATTATCCAACCGATGTTTGACCCACACTTGACATTTTTCAACTTACATGACAATTTCTGATTTTGGGATGATTGAAAATGACTTGCATCATCTCAATGTAACTGTCACAATTAATTAACAACACATTCAAATCCATTAATTTATTCATAATAATCAGATTTTGATAATAATGTTTAATAAATATCAAATTAGCTTTAATTTTATACCATCATCGTATTCCTAACATATCGAAACAAACTCAATTACCTTCTTAAAACTCCATATTAAATCAAACAACAACATAGTAGAGCTTATCCTAGGGTTCCAAAGAGGTACCTAGCAGCATGCGAATGCTTAATCTTATAATAACCAGCATGATGCCCCAAATCTTCAAATGAAACACTCGAATTCGCCAAATTCGGGAATGTGAACCGCTTCTCGACGATTCTAGAAGCATCACCAGCAACCGGAAATGGATCCTGATCGACGATGTTATCGGATTCCTTAGGAAACAAATTGAGCTCCCGAATCAACTCCTCCGCTTGCTTCGATACGAAACTTGAACGTAGATTTGGAATCTTCGCGAATGAAGGAGAAATGACAAGGAGAAGAAGAAGAAGAGAGAGAAAATGCGAGAGCTTCATTTGCGCCATTTTTGGGGTTTTGAAGTTTCTTTTGTGTTGAGAAATAAATATTATGTGAAAAAATGGTTTTGCTTGATGGAGAAAAAGGAGAAAAGTGAACTAAACCGTCCACGTTGAGTGCACCTTCCGAGAAACTGCTTCACACTATTTAAGAGAAAATAACAAAACAAAGAGTTTGTTTTTATAATCGTGATATCTGAGTTAGCTTTTACTCGTCTAGAGGGATTAGATAATTTTGTCGATTGTCCATTGATAATGATGTAGTATTTTTTGTTTTGACATGACGTTTAAGTAAAAGAAAAAAAGATTTTTAAATATATGTTATTGTTCATTTTATCAAGTTATGTCATGAATATAACTGATTTGTATCAATGAATATAATTGTATGAAGTGTACTAACGAATACAATTTTATCAAGTTGTACCCGATTATACCTAAGAAGATGATTATATCAAGTTGTATCAAAGAATACAATTAGTATCAAGGTTATTTGTTTCTTATGTTTTCACTCTATATCGAGTGTATCAATGAATTCAATTTGTTTTAACATATACAATTGTATCTAGTTATATCAAATTGTATCAACAAACATAGTTGTATATATTTCTTGCATATTCACTTTCTATCAAGTGAGTCAACTAATACAAGTGTATCGAGTGTTTACCGCTTGTATATCTACTATCTATCAATATATTTGAGTGTATATGCAATTGGCTATAAATTTTCACCAATATATTCAACTATATTTTATTTTTATTATATATTTGTATCATGTATTGTATCCTTTGTTTAATAATATGACTTTACGATATTGTATATTTCTCCTATATTTAGGCATATTAAGAGCCTGAGTATTGAAATTGAAGAAGAAAAAAAAGAAAGAAGAGAGGACTTCATCATTAATTACTCGCATGATAAAATATTTATCTCTAGTAGGAGAGAGATAGGGAGGAATTAAGGAGACGAGAAAGGGAAAGAGGGAAACGAGAGAGTCTTTATTTTCACGAATTATTCCAACCAGAACTTGAATATTTTCACTTATACCATATATAAGTATTTCACAACTTGAATATTTTCACTTATTCCAACCAGAATTCAAAGTAAACAAAGTGACAATCTTTATTTTTTGTTTTACATCAAACAACCGTTGCAAGTAACTTAACAATCTTTATTCCACATTACATTACTTCATATATAAATTCAACAAAAGTAACAAAAGCAAGCTGAGCCCAGAAAATCATAATGACATTCTCCACGAAGGGCATGTTCCAAATTTACGCATTTGGCTTCACACTCTCCTTCACGGCCAAGGCAAATGCCTCGGAATGTATGACTGTACCTTTTGCACGCATCAGCAGATGCTTCCACATTTATCATCTCTATATAAAATAAAAAATTGAAGAGGATAAAATCATCTATAAATGCTTATATCATAATTTTATAAAATTAGAGATTATGATTCGAATTTCAAATATATACTATCTTCTTTTACTATACCAAAAATATCTTTAACGGCAATTAATTAATGATAAAAGTTATTAATATGTATTAAAAATATTGTTTTTGTTATAGTATTTTAAGACAAAAAAATCAACAACAGCGTGTTTTTAAGACAAGAAAAAATAACAAGTACTACATGTTTTAAGACAAGAAAACCAACGATGACGTATTTTAAGAAAAGAACACTACCACTAACACCATCAACAACAACAATAATAATAAAAGCAAGTTGATCATCAGTATACTTGCTTCGCTAGTAATGATAGATGACGAATAAGTCAAGTAAGGATTTTCCGCATAAGGTACAAATATACCGCTTTTGTAAGTTATGGTTTTGTTTCTCAATTTTTTAGTAGGGACACGAAAAGCGATCATAATGGAGAAGTTATGATCTAACAAGAGAGGTAAATCTGAAGTCTCGCGAAATACTAGATCATTATTGAACGATCCTTAGTTATTTCTGTTATAATATTTTAATTTATGACAATAAAATCAACAACGACAATGAGAATAACGAATCGTAATAGATAGATAAATAGCTATTATACTCACCCTTAGATGCAAGGAGGAAGAAGAAAAACAGCAGGGAGAAGACTTGAGATTTAGCCATCTGAAAATTTCTTAATTAAGGGTAATTGTGAGATTTATGGTATCATTGCTTGCAGATTTATATATAGAGTTCTAAGAATAGCTGTTAATTATCCTTCTTTATATAATATTTATTAAGTGACATATTCTAAATTGTAACAATTGATTATTAAATCAAGTAAGGTTTACATAAATCACATAGTGTCTCTATCCTTTTTTCAATATACAGAAATCCCTTAAAAAGTATAGCAATTCGGATATATTAATTCAATAATTCGATACATTACTACAGTTCCGGATAAAAAAATTAAGGTTTTTAAGTATCAACAGGTAACAGTTAAAGCATTATACATTAAACATAGAAATAATTTAAAAATCAGAATTAATGTATCCAGATTACTGAATTAATGTATCCGGATGGAAAGAAGAGATTTTTGAAATTTTTGAAAATGGATGAGAATAATTAAAAATATAATAAATAAAGGAGTGTAATTAGGTAATTATTCCTTAAATCAAAGAGTACGACGATATCATGCAATGTCCTAGGCCTGGGTCGGGTCGGGTCAAGCCGGAGGCATAGATTTGACGAAACGTATTGTTACGCCGGAAAATGGCTTTTATTTTTGAAAATTTAATTCGAAAGTCGAAAATCGATTCAAACTCAATTGATTTGAGCAAAACCAATCCTCGAAATTCGAAATGACACAGAGTCGCCACCTAATTTTGCGGATAATTAGGAAACCATTAAAACATTTTAAAAGATCTAACAGAAAAATCT
>JAPFFP010000008.1:3248198-3262978 GCA_026153255.1 Solanum medicagineum | reverse complement strand
TTGCAGTGGGATTGCCATGAACCTTGGGTAAGTTTGATACCATATGGGTAATTGTGAATCGATTATATAAATATTATAATTTATTTTTAAAATTTAAAGATAAGTCAACTTAATCAGACTCTCAAACAAAAGTTTTTAGTCAATAAGTCCAATCGAATTTAAAAATAAATATATTTAGTGAGATCTTATAAATAAAATTTGAAAATGATAAAATATACGTGAATCTTATCATAATCTTATAAAAATAAAAAAAATTATATTTATAAAATTTTCAAATTCAAATATATTAATCATAAAAATAAAAAATATTTAGAGTAGAAAACAATCGATGGCGTGATTTGGTGGCATCACGTTTTTCAGCTGTTCACAGTTTGGTTTCTCAGATCTATTCTATCATTTTGTATATGACGTGGCTTTCTTTTTTTTGTCTTTATCAGCAGATAAAGCTATGTGTTGATTGAATTGACCAAAAAGACCCTGCACCAACTCTTTGATAAGGATATTTATGTCTTTTCATTTTGTTGTGATTTGGAATTTCCGAATGAAATATAAAATAGAATCTAATTGGATCTATGGTGGGGGGCATATAAAAAAATTTGTGGGTTTTAAATTGATATGAGTCATGTCAACAAAAAGTGTAAGGAAATAGTATTAAAAAAGATTAAATACTTAATGTTTTTTTAAAAAAAGATATTATGGTAAGTGTTTGAATGCATTTAGATTTAATTTTATACTCCTTCTGTCCTATTTTATGTGACATCTTTGACTTAGCATGGTATTTACAAAAATTAAAACTTTTGAAACTTGTAACGTAAAATCCTTCTGAAAATATTATATGATTGAGATTCATTTTATTAAGGATAAAAAGGAAATTTTAAAGTCAAATTATTTTCAATTAGAATAAGGTGACTTTATTTGGGACAAACTAAAAAAGAAAAGGTGTCACATAAAATGGGACAAAGAAAGTAATATAATTGTTATATATAATATAAATATTGAATAATTTTATCCATTAAAATTTAGATAAGTGAAAAAATATTATTATCTCTTAAGATTTGAAAATGCCACATATTTAGGTGCAAAAATTTTAAGTGGATTAAATTTAAATAAATGGAGGTGCATAATGTAGATTTTAACTTGAGATTAAGAGGTAAGTTTTTTTTTTTCTCAATCCATTTTCATTGAGATTTAACTAAATAAATTGAGGAGAAAGTATATGTCACCTCACGAAATCAAGAAACAACAAATATTGTTAGTTCTTTTAGGAAAAATTATGCAAATGAGCAACTATATATTAATTAATTAATTAATATATCTATATTTTAAATTAATTATAGCTCACAGTAAATATCTAGTTATAAATATCTAGTTATAATTACAGTTTAAAATTTGTATAATTTGTGTGATTTACACAAATATTGTGCGCGATTATGCAAAGGTCGTGCGCGAATCACATTGTATAATGAAATATATAAACATTGTGAATTATATAAAAAATTATACAAATATTATGCACGAATTATATAGCAAGATATACAACACTATATAAAAACTACAAGTTATACAAACATGTATAAAAATTGTTCAAATTATACAAACACTATTATCACTATAATTTCGAAAAGTATTAGTCAAATTATAACTATAAACACAACTAATGGAGTGACTACGTGGGAAAATTTCACTTTTTCTTTTAATAATATATTAAAAAGAGTTATTTGTTCTCTTATATTTTAATAATAATAATAATAATAAATACTTGCGTGCAACACGAGGTTGTATTTTGTTACAAACATTTAAAAAAAAAAACCTTTCTTTTTCCAATAATTTTTAAAGGAATCTTTGACATTGACAAAATCATACTCCATATGATAACTTGTCACCATCGGTAAAAGATAGTATAAAAATTATAAATGTGGATAATGATTACAAAAATACAAGATTATTTAATATAAAATGGCAAAATATTAATAGCAATAAAAAAAATGTTACCAAATATATTTAAATGGATAACTTCGAAATTTTTAGGTCAATCTCCACTTTGTTACGTAGTTTGGTAAAAGTTATCAATTTTATAGTTAATTCATTATTATTTTATTAATATTAAAAAATAAGAGTTTCTTTTTTTGGTCATAATTAATAAAGGGTTTCAACCAACATTAGTTAATGGTTGGTGGTTGAATGTATTTATAGTGTAAAATTTATTGTGTCAATTTTAATTAATTATAATTCGGCACAAACATCTAATTGTATTTATAACTTGACTTTGTATAATTCACACAATTTATACAAATATTATACACGATCAGACAAAAATTATGTGCAAATCAAATTATTTAGCAAAATATTCAAACGCTATAAATTATATAACAAATTATACAAATATGTGTGTACAAATTGTTTTGTAAAATATACAATCTCTATACAAAACTAACAAATTATACAAATATACGTGTACAAATTATTTTGCAAAATATACGAACTCTATACAAAACTTGCGAGCTATATAACAAATTATACAAGTATGATATAATTAAAATATTTTTAAATAATATAATTTTCATCTCCGGCCCAACCAGTTCAATCAGTAATGGGCCTTGGCCCATCCAGTGAGCTACTAAAACTAAGGAGAACTTATATAGATATAGTGTATTAAATTTTTTATTATATTTATAGCAAAGAATTAATTTTTTTCCTGAATAACTTATAATATAATTTGATTCTTATTATCAAAAATTATAACATATTATCATAACATACACGCTAATATAATTTCGTATTAAACAAAGATAATATACCTTTTAAACCCTTATAATAAATTTATATTACTTAATTTATTTTCAATGTAATAAAAGCCATCCAAATATTGAAAGTTCCCAACTAATAATTTTTTAGTTTTAACTTAAAAACCAAAAAATTCACGCACTCCTTGGTAAAAAAAAATAAAAAAATACCCTTTTTCTAAAAAGACTTGAACTTCAATCTTACACATACCATATTAAAAGTGACAAAATTAAAAAAAATCTGATATGAATTTAATTTAGAACCATAAATTTAAAAATCTTTTTTATTTTTTCAAACTCTTATGTTCAAGTGGCGGATATGGAATCGTTTTGTTAAAGAAGCGCTTAACCCCCCCAATCCCCTGTGTAAAACTTCTGGTGTGAATTCGAATTTAGTCGCATCCAATACCAAAACAAAAACACCATCAACCAACAGGAACCACATAATAGAATCCATAATTGTATTGGGCCAAGCTAAACTTTCAAGTCTTAAAAAGAAAAGAGTGAGCTTTATACATGTACCTAAAAGTTTCAACTACAAATTTTATCATAATTTGAAAGAGTTTCAGAAGAAGATACTATAGATCTAAGCTACTTAATTCATCTAGTTTAGGAGGTTTGAGTCATAACAGCAGAAACCATTGTGTTCATTCCACACATGCCATGCCCTCTACAAAGCTTGTAGTAACCGTGTTCGCCCCACCGCTTCCCCCACGAGTTCTTTATGATCCAGTATGGCTGGTTGCTCAATCTCAGAATCGAGAACCCCTTCGACCCATAACCAACTAGCAAAACGCCATGGTTAACCCACCTCTTTCCGCATATTAAAGGGCACGAGACACCTCCAATGTACGTTTGCATAAACACAGCGTTCAACCCGACTACACAAAACAAATTTTTAACCACCCTTTAGTCTAAAGGGACATTTTCATGCACAGATACAACATCATACCCAGTGGATACCCCAATTGGGGTCGGAGGTAGAATGCACCACTACCTCATAGAGGTGGAGAGGCTGTTTCCTGGGAAACTTCGACTCAATTTTCATGCACAGATCATATCAAGAAATGGATGTGATGATCAAGGGGTGCTTACCTGCGAGAGGTCCGTGATTGACTAAATAAGCAGCGATCTGCTGTTCGTCGATGGGAATATTGGTGAAATTGGAGACTTTTACAGCAACTTTGTCTGGTCTGAACTTGCATTCGCCACGTTTACCAGTATACGGATATGAATCTTCCTCTTCTATTCCTCCTGCTTTGATTAAGTACTTGTATGCATTTGTCATTAGGCCTCCCTTGCATCCGGAATCACAAGCCGTTTTATCCTTTATATCACACTTTGGAAGAGAGGTCAACAGTCATGAATATATCATCGAGTACTAAATGAAGGCACAAAACAAGACATCTAATATACAAAATCCGACAAGAGCTAACCATGTTATCACAATCTACAAGCTGTTGTTCACTAAGATTTAGAAGCTTGCCGGTGGCAATGAAGTTGGCTCCTTCAATGGATCCAGTCGTACTAAACGCCCAGCATGACCCGCAAGTCCCCTGCATTGAGTCATACAAATAGTATGAACCTATATCATCAAAAACCACAGCTATGTTTTGTTAATCGTTACTACTCCGTCTCAATTTACATGAGGTTGGAACTCAACATTAGGTTAAAGAAAGAAAGACAGTTGAAACTCGTAATCTAAACAAGTTTAGGTATTTGTGTGGCTACAAAACATTTCTGGAAGTAAAATAGACATTTTAAAGTTAAATTATTGCCAAGTATAAGGTGAAATAAATATTTTAAAGTTAAATTATTAATCTCTTTGTCCCATATTAACTGAATTTGTGAGATAATGCACACATATTAAGAAAAACCTACAAATTTTTACACCATACTTTTCACTATTGCCCTTTGTAAAATCATAAATATATAGTGTAATTTATTTCCTAGAAAATGCAAAAATTCAATAAATGAAAGGGTAAATATGAAAAAAGTTTCAAACATTACTTTGAAAAATTCAACTATTTTGAACCTTGAAAAAGTTCTAAAAATTTAATTAATTTGAGACAGAGTACTACTTTGTCCAACTGTACTAGTCTAAATACTAAAAATAGACGTTCAGCTTTACTTGTCCATCATATCAATGAATTATTTACCCTTTGAACCCTTACTATTAGATACTATCTGATATCTAAATCTAATACATTTAGTAACATTAGACTTAATATATTCAAAAGGTAATATAGTAGTAATAATATTATTCCTATTATTTATATTATGTTATGGTATATGTACAAACTGCCAACCCAATAGTAGACATCTATTGTTGGATGAATAGTATAATATGGAATATAAAATGTCTCATTCTTTTTTGCCCCTTTTCTGGGATAGACGAAAAGAAAAGTGACCCATAAATTTAGATAGGATGAGTTAAAAAGAATGAGAAAACTAGTAAAAACCCCTAAAATTTACACAAATTATTAGTTTCATTTTCAAACTATTCTGTCTTGGCAATATCCCTCTACCCTAATAATTAAACTAAAATACACCCGAAACTATTGCAAAGTGTCAAAATATGCACCTGGCTTGGGAAAAAGTTAGGGGTGTATTTCACTATATTTTTAGTTTGGGATGAAACTAATAATTTGTGATGTGCCAAGTTTAGGAATGTTTTTAATACTTTTCTAGGAAAATCTAGTACGCTGACAATATCAGGTCCCCGAAGGAGTGTTACTTAGAGTTGATTCTCAAAGACTTTCAGCTCAAGTAAAACATATCATAAAAGTCTTAAGAACTAGCTCGGGTTCTCCGATCACGTGAAATCCCTAGCTAGTTCCTTATATACAAGAGGTTATACAGCTGTAGCAGACAACTGTTGGACCATATACCTACTTTAGGAGCTTGCTTGCTTAACCGGATAGTTACAGATAGAAGCGACGACGACAACAACATACCGGTGGAATATCACATGGAATATCACAAGTGGGGCTGGAGAGATAAATACCACTACCTCATACGAGTAGCATAGAAGTTGAGAATTTGTTTACTGGCAACTCATCTCAAAAACCCATAAACGGAATAATATTAGATATAAAAAAGAGGGAAAAAGAAAGAGCTATTAATAACGGAAAACAGAAAGAGCTGCTACTAAAAACGAAAAAATAACCGACAATATGTAAATACGATAACGTAAATAAGATTAACATATATACGACAAATACGATAATGGAAGCACTGACTACTGATACTGTACAATTCTCACCTGCATCTTCACCTCAGTAACCGCACCTTTTTCTCTCCAATCAAAACTCTTCGGCAAATCCTTCACTTCCAACGGCGGCGCGTGGGAACCAACTTCTCCCAACAAGGAGGCCCGGTCACCGCCTTTAACACCCGTATACATCCTCTCAAATTCCTCCGCCGTTAGATCGGAAAATTGCGTAACGCCATGAACAGCCGTCGGATCCAAAGCCTGATGTTCAGCAGCCTTCAGCAGATTCTTCACGAAAACTCCGAGCCGGTGTATGTACTCCTCGCGTGTACTGTACTCTTTGTTGTATTCCTGTATGAATGACTTGAATCGGTTCTCGGCGGGAGTACCGAGGAGGTGGTGGTTGATTCCGCCGTGCGCGGTGGTTGTTGGATTTTGGCCGTCGGTTACTTGCCGGATTTTGAGATCTTCTGGAATCGCTGCTGCTACTGTAGCAAGTAGAGAAAATGCGCATGTTAGAATCGTAACGCCTAATGCGTAGGTTAGACCTCCTCCTTTTTCCATATTTTTGTGCAGGTGAAGTTCTTCTTGCCCGAGCTTCGTAAGAAATAGGCAAATGGGTTCATGTGACGAGGTAGTAAAGTTACCATTTTGGTCATTTGACTACAAGTAGTATATATTTTGAAAATATATTTTGAAAACTAAATAAAAAGGAAGATATATAATAATATAAAATATGACCTCAACAAAAATCGGAAAAGTAATGTCAGCAAGTGATTGATTTCAATAGTTTCTCATTCCAAATTATTGACTGTAGAGATATAGTAACATGGAGAAGATAAAATTGTTTGAAGCACTATAAAATCAGAAGCACCCTTTCATTTGATGGTCAGAGGCGATTCGATAACAGTTCACTTCTTCTAAAACACGTCTCATTCGTTCTGTTCGTAACAATTCAATAAGTTTGCTGAGTGGAAAAATATTAGAGATTTCATCTTTTGAAATTAACACTTTTAAAGTTATTTGACGTACAATAATTTTTACATGACTATTATAAATTTACACCTCTCTTCATTTTAATCGATACGCTATTGAAAATAATATTTAAATTTTCAATAATAGGATTATAAGTATATTTACACTCTACTTTTTCTAATTTTGATGTATAAAATTATGTTAATATATTAGTATTGTTTGGTCGTGGATGACATATAAAATTTTTAAAATTTTATAATTTTACATTGAAATATTATTTAATCTTATAATATTAATAGAAAAATAAATTGTAAAAAATTTATTAATAGATGAATAAAAAATAAGAGAACTAAATTGAAAATTTGTAGAAATGGGTGTGGAGGGGCAATTTAGGGAATGTAGTTTTAAATGCTGCATGCAAAATTTGTTCACTTGGTTATAAGACACGTAGTTGAAGCTCGAAACGGCAAGCTTCTGTTCGTTCGCCACGTTCACAATTTTGTCGGGTGAATATGTTTGTCTGGTGTTCTCCTTTATTTTTACTAGTCATTATTTCATTTTTTAAGTTATTTGATTAAATTAAAATAATTAAATTTAATATTTAAAATTTAAAATATAAATGATTGAAAATTATACAAAAATATTATAAATTACAATTTTTCCATATTAATATAATGAAAAATATATCTTAAATTATTAGGCAAAGTTAATATAGTTTGACTTTAATTAATGAAATAGTAAAAAATAAAAGTGAATAAAGGGAGTATTATTATTTAAGTCAAAGTCAAAGCACAAAATTCAAGAAGAGAATTGTGGCACTGTCCATATAGTGGTACCTCATCGGTATCATATAATTTTGAGTTTTTTTTAATAAATAAAATAATTAAAAGAAAAATTATTAAAGAAAAATATTTATTAAATTTTAAATTAGTAAAAATATATTCTTTTGTAGTACTCTGTCAATATATTAATATCATATGAATATCATATAGAATTGGACTTAATCCTTTATGATATTTCAATACTCCATTAGTATATTATAGGAAGTAGACGATGACATGATCGTTACCAGGAAGACATTAATATAAATCTAATATAAATATAAATAATTTATTTCAAAATGATATAAGCTTAATTTTCGTACATATGAAATTGAAAATTGGTACGAAAAGTTGGAGGCCCATTTTATCAAGGCTATGGAACCTAGAACCCATTTGGATTTCAAAAATCAAATTGAAGGCAATCCAATTTTATTAGAAACGCAAATATTTTTTTTTTTTTTTTACAAATATGGCCCTTTTATAAATCAAATTCTTTTGAGGTGATACAAATTCACTGAATTAATAGATTATCCATTTACTCAATGCTGGAATTATTTATATTCACATATGTAGGTTTTATGGATCATTTTAGATAACAATGCATATATTAATTCTGATTTTTAATATGATGGATTTTGAAGTAATTTCTCAACTTATTCATTGTTGTAAGACACTTAAAAGTATTTGAATAAAATGATCTTTATTTCTTGTTCTATATTACTTATATTTCATAAATAAAGTAAGTTCAGAGATATTTTTGTGGGGTAATCATATTTTACAATATCATTTAACGCGCAGTCATTTGGATCAATTTTTCAAAGCAAAATTATATAGTAATATTTATACAAAGGCAAGTTTTGACGATTCATTGAGATTTGTGAATAAATTTACAGTAAAATTATAAAATAGTTTGTAATACAGTCTTGAGGATCTGTTCACGTTTTGCTATGTAAGTTTATTCCATCCATTGAAACTTTTGACAACTAGTTACTATAAAATAATCGTTTAATTTGAAGTTATGACACTATTCTTATTAAAATCACCGATAAAAAATTATAACAGATTAATGTGTTCATTCATCATGATTTATGAATTCATATGCTTTCGACTGTCATGATCTTCCCCCCCCCCACCCCACCCCCCACCCATAATAGATATCTTCCCTTTGTCAAAAGAAGAATCCATTTTTTCCTCTCATTTGATTATCGTGCACGCCTTGCTCACATGCCAAAAGAGAATAGTTCAAACTTGATGAAATTGCACAATTTTGTCCTTTCAAATGAGCTAGATATTTATTTTTTGCTTTTCAATACATTATTATTAATTTTTATCTTTTAGTCATTAATTGAATTATAAGTTCTTTAGAAGTAAAACTTATATCAAATATAAATACATTATGATGCCAAAGTATAAATTTGTGCTCTCTTACAAAATAATTACTTCCTCCAATCCAATTTGTTTATTTTATTTTTTCTTTTTTGGATTTGACAACTCTTTAATTTTTATATGAAATATCTTAATTCATCCCACTTGATTTTAATTTAGAATTGAATTTTATATTAATTAAAAGTTGAGAAAATTACATGAATAAATAAATATATACTAGTTAATTATCTAACATAACTACAGTTTGTAAATAATTACGGCTTACGACTAACATCTTTATATAATTACAATTTGAGTTTGCATTAAATATACAATCACTACGAATTGTATAATGACTTATACAAATGTTGTGTGTGGATATGTTATACAAAAATAGGAGTCATATAACTAATTATACAACGATTCGCGAATTGTATAGCAAAATATACAACTATTGTGAGTTACATAACGAATTATACAAACACTGAGAATTGTATAACGAAATATATAAATATTGTTATAGCTATAATTACAAAATGTAAATACTCAAACTATAACTATGAAATATAATTAAGATATTTTTCAAATGACTATATACAAAAATTCATCGAAGGTAAAGACCAACACAAGATATGACCAAAATGCAAATGATCATTCAAACCTTTCGCAAGGTAGTGAGAGCTTGTCCCAATTTTGTGTGGTCCGAAAACAAAGCCACCACGTGGTTCTTCCTCCATGGTCATTGTAATGATTTCTTCTTCTTAAAATGGACCCTACTTTACCTCCATTGTAGGAGATTCTTCGAATCTTCTTGTCTTCATGATCTATTTCTCTTCAGATTTCAATATCTTGCACAGTATTTGTATGAGAAAGAATTAGTAGAAAAAAGAGTGAATTTTTGGTGAGCTGAGGTGAAAAGATAAAGAATGAGTGCTTTGAGTTCCACTTTTATCTTGATTGATCTTCAGAGTTCTTGGTATTCAGCTAAACAGATACCCAATTCCACTTTTTGTTATTTAAATCAGTCTCAATGTCAATCTGCTGCTTCCACTTTCTCAGCGGCATTTCGTCGAACATGTGGTGGGCGGGGTAAATTCTCGTCTTCTAGATCGCCGGCGAAGGCGTCGATTCAGTCCCCGGAAATCAGGAGACCGAGGGAACCTTCCAGTGCCGGAAATGGGTTGTCGTTGTTTTCTCCTAACTCGCCTTCCACTTCGAGTTCTGGGGATGAGGTTGTGTCGGATTTGGACTTGTTCTTGGAGTTAGTGCCACTGAGGATGAGAAATGAGCTCTGTATGCATCAGGAGATTGGGAAGTTGATTGAGGTGGTTATGGATTTAGGTAGGAAGCCCCTCGCCCGATTTCCCTCCGGTGATTGGATCATTTCTGAGCAGCCTGTAAAGCTTGAGGATCTTCACCATGCCATTTCAAAGGTTGTATAAGTAAATAACTATTACTCCATTTGTTTCAATTTGTTTGTGTTACTTTCCACTTTAGTCTCTTTAAAAAAGAATGATCTTTCCACTTTTGGCAACTAGTTTAAGATCAACAACGACGACAACAACATACCCCGTGGAATCCCACAAGTGGGGTCTAGAGAGAGTAGAATGTACGCATACCTTACCACTGCCTCAACGAGGTAGAGAGTTTGTTTCCCGGAACTTTAGTTTCACAAGTGCCAAATTAAAATGTAGGAAGTATTGCAAGTGTGATGTGTCTAATTTAACTGATAATTGTAGGATTGACTTTATCACGTAGTACTATAATAGGTAATAATATTGTCATATAGCAGGATAGAAAATTGTGGATGTGATTGTGAGATCATCTTTATTAGAATATTAGTTCAAAATTAAGTACTAAAGCTTGTGCTTTACCTTTATTCTATTTGATTTGATTAGTGGGAGTCAAAACTCATTGATCCGAACTAATAGTAATAAAATAAAATAGAAGTTCTTCTCTTATGTCTGTGAGTGCATTTGTGAAAAATAATATGAATGTATGGTTATGAAATTTGTTGCTTAAAGTTGATAAATTTGCTTCATTATTTAGGTGGGGGATTTCTCAGATGACAACCGTTCTGGTATTGACAGTTCCCTACATCGTATAAGTGCAATTAGAAACCGTAAAATGCAAATTATTGGCCTTACCTGTCGGGTAGGTCGAGCTGTATCTGGAAGTGCTGAGATCATACGTGACTTGGTTGAAGGAGGTGGCTCTATATTGGTGATAGGTCCTCCAGGGGTTGGTAAAACTACCTTAATCAGGTATCAAATTACTGTTTGCTTTGTATTAATCTCCCAAAAGTGATTGCTTGTTAATCTCATGATTTCCCTTGATGTTAGTAGTTATAATATTACTCTGGGAGTTTCTTGTTATTCCACTTCTGTTATTATTTAATGTTCCTTGCACTTCGACTATCGTATTATTTTGTAGTGACTTTTCCTTTTTTTTGTTGGGGGGGGGGGGGGGCGGCAATTTGCATTTCCTTCTTTTTTTAGCATTGTGTCTTGGCGTCTTCTCCCGTTGTTTTCTTTTTTTTAACCCCCTTTTAGTTGAGCCGATGGTCAATCGGAAACAACTTATCTATCTCCCAAGGTAAGCTCTGGGTACATAGTACTCTTCCGAGACCCCATTTGTGAGATTACTCGGGGTATGCTGTTGTTGATTATCTTAATGAAGAATAGCTAGTACCTATAAATAATTTTGAAACTCTGTGTGTGCAGAGAAATAGCCAGGATGCTGGCAGATGACCAGAAAAAACGAGTCGTTATTGTTGATACATCGAATGAGATCGGAGGCGATGGAGATGTTCCTCATTCAGGTATTGGTTGTGCAAGAAGGATGCAAGTTCCAAATGTTAATCTGCAGCATAATGTGAGCAGTGAACTGAAATTCGATGTTGTTCTCCTGCATCTCTTATAACCTCTGAACCGCAATCTAATTTCTCTCTTTGTCTCCCTTACTTCGAGCAGGTAATGATCGAAGCAGTTGAAAACCATATGCCCCAAACCATCATCATAGATGAAATAGGGACAGAACTTGAAGCATTGGCTGCTAGTACAATTGCTCAGAGAGGAGTACAGCTTGTTGGGACTGCTCATGGAAGTACAATTGAGAGTATAATTAAAAATCCATCTTTACAGATGCTTGTTGGTGGCATAGAGGTGTTGAATCCTGTTCCCCTTTATTCTCGATTATGTGTTGTCCTCTGCACTATAATTTGTAATACATGTAAACAGTATCTTAAGTTTCAACTTTTTTTAACGTTTCTCAGAACAATGTTTAGTCAGATTTTTACAGGGAAATTTTTCATCTAGTCCTAATATGTTATGTTTGTTTGTTTTCACTTCGAATCAGAGTGTTACTCTTGGTGATGAGGAAGCAAGGAAGAGGAAAGTGCAGAAAACGATTCTTGAAAGGAAAGGCCCTCCAACCTTTACATGTGCTATTGAGATGATATCAAGAACTCAATGTCGTGTTCACCATAGACTAGATTTAACAGTAGATGCTTTATTAGCAGGTACATTAGAGTTTGCTTTCCCACCCTATCAGAATTTTTTGACATTGTGAAATATCTGGATTACGTTCAGCGGCTGATATTAGGTTCTATATTTAATCTTTCTGTGGATGCAGGAAAATCTCCTTTGTTTGAGATGCGGGGATTGGAGAGCGAAGCTGAAAATTCAATTGAGTCTTCTCTGTTCACTCCAGAGGACCAAGTTAATGACTTTGAGCTAACTGATAAAGTGGAAAAGAAAGACAAAATGGAGTCTGATAGGGAGTATGTAAAAAAGAAAGTTAAAGTGGTGTCTGATATGGAGTATGTAAAAAAGAAAGATAAGGTGGACTTTGATATGGAGTATGTAATACAGAAAGATAAAGTAGAGTCTGATAGGGAGTACGTAAAAAAGAAAGATAAAGTAGAATATGTAAATTATAGTTGTATGCAATCCAGCAAGGAAGACAAGAAGGTAAAATTTGAGTCAGATGATGAAGACGATGATCATCCCAATTCCAAGGAATCGGGCACTAATGGATATGCAAGCAAAAGGACCTCTCCTGTGTATGTTTATACTTATAAGGTACGTTTGTGATTCTGTCTAGGCTACTATCATTTGGAGGGCTACATATACTGCCATATTTCTGTTTGCTTTTCTGTCTCCGGAACATACTTTGTATGGGGATACTGGAGAAAAATACTTTGAAGTATATGTTTTCATAACTTGGATGCATATTATCTGTTAGTGAAATGAAACTTAAAGATGTGTTTATTATGCAAACGGGTATGAATTTTCATGAAGTTATGATGCATTGTTGGGATTCATGGATGCACAATACCTCCTCAGACTGTGCATACTTGACATTGATGTGTAGATTGGAGAATAATTTATTTCTGGCTTATTGTAGATTCAAGAAGCTGATCTATTGCAAGTTGCAACTGTTATGGGGCTAGAGGAAGAAGTTGAAGTAACGGATGATATTGGTATTGCAGATGCTATTCTAGCATCTAGTGCTGAAATGAAGCAGAATCCTTGGATTCGTAGCGTTGCCAAATTTCATCAAGTGCCTGTCTTTGTTGTAAAGGTATCCCTAATGCCCGCTACTTACATATTTGTTTGTTTTGGGTCAGACACATGACCTTCTAGATTGTTGTTTATCGAGAGACTCCCATTTTTATCTCTTTGGCTGAGGAAGGACGCTCAAGATTTATCTTTTTTCCTTGCTCTAGATAAGCTGTGAATATTAAATTACCATTTCTTTGCTTATTATGCAGTCAAATACCATGGCACAGATGGTGAAGGCTATCCGTATGATTCTTGGAATTGATTCTCTTCACTCGAAACAGCCATTAAAAGATTCATTCAATATTGAAATTCAAGATGATGCACCGAAAAGGAGACCTACATTGGAGGAGATTGATGCCTTAGAGGTTTGCCTCTTTAATTTCCAGGATATATGTTTGTTAGTAAATCAGTGGCATTTCTAAGGGAGATATTATCTGTTTGTTTTTCATTTATCTCTGACTTCTATAAGAGGGAAATAGTAATATATTGGTGGATGGTCATCATAAACAAAATTTTAACTTGATCGAAATATGCATGATGATCACAACCAAAGAAGTTGGTTCCTCACATTAGAAAATTGATGGAATGAACATTTCTCTGTGTCGTGATAGGAGGTCCGCCTTGCAATTGAGTATATCGTCATACCTGGTGGCGAGGCTGTTGAACTTCTCCCAAGGCGCTCTGAGATAGTTGCCCAACAACTCAAGCTTGTCGAGAGTTATCAGCTGGCTGCAGAAAATTCAGGTACCGAATCAAACCCAAGACTGCAAATCCTTCCACAGAAGCTATACCGAAAGACTTCTGTAAAGACCTTGAGATCCAGTTCAAGTCAGAATAGCACAGGTTCCGACTCAGGGATTGGTAAGAATGGAGGCACTGGTGTTGCTCGGCTGCCTTTCTTGCCTGAATAATTCAGATAAGTTCCTTTGCCGCTGATTCACCCTTGGTTGAACATGTCAAAGGCAATGTACAGTGATGTATATCTGTATCTAAACCCCTGTTGATTCCATTGTTTGGTCACATTCTTTTTGTCGGAGTGTTGTCAACTCATTTATTC
>JAPFFP010000008.1:3137031-3152979 GCA_026153255.1 Solanum medicagineum | reverse complement strand
AGCGGAAACTGTTTCTCTACCTACCAAGGTAGTGGTAAGGTCTGTGTACACTCTATCCCCCCAGACCTCACTTATGGAATTACACTAGGTATGTTGTTGTAGAAATATGTCATTTCTTCCTGTTTGTCTAAGAAAGTTCTTTTTCTACCGATTAGGAGCAGCCGAGAACAAATATGTGCCAAGATCTGAATGATGAGGTACATAAGCAGCTTTTGGTTATCCCATAACGTCGTAGAGTTGGTTCTAATATACTGTTTTGCTGGCAATATTCAAAGGTGAAACCCATGAAGTGTGAGGAGGCAGGAAATCTATCGTCAGGAATGGGAAATGATGAGAAAGCTAGAAATCTCAAAAGGAGATCTCAGTCGAAGAGTGAGTGTAACCTCTCAGTGTGATGTGATATTAATTGGCAATAAGTACTTAGGAAACATTGTTTTTATATTGTTTCCCTACCTCTGATGCATAGGCATGGGCTCTTCTGAGGAAGTTCAATCGGAGTATAAGACGGAAAATAAAAGGTTAGACACTGCATGCTATAACTTGAAGAGCGTATTGGTGGTTTCTCTGAAGTTCAGATTCTAAACATTGTTAAGAGAAGTTTCCTAGCGAATTTGTTGTCTTTACAGATCTTGTGTAAGGAGGCAGTCTGCTAGGTTTAAACCTGAGGCTCTGAAACTCGGTGAAGATTCTTTCGAGGTACAAGACAAATGTGCTCTGCGTCCACCAAAAAGTGATCAAGTGCAAGAAAATGGTTCGACATCCACATGTACATCATCCAGTGATCTACACTGCAATCCTTCATCGAAATTTGAACCTACAGCCTTCAGAAGAACATCTCTGAGTAGGCCATCAAGGGAGGCAGCTAAGAAGGTTCAGTCATACAAGGAAATCCCTGTAAACGTAAAAATGCGAAGACCCCAATGAACATCCTGCTCTTTGTATTAACCTTTTTAATATTGGAGCAAGTGGTGATTGGTAAGATTCTCCCATGTACTTTTGCCAGGTTCCGTGTTATAATTTTTTGTTGAAACTTGTATGTCTAATTCCATGCCTGCTCCTTCAAAGTTCTATTCCCCCTTCACCAAAAATGCCATCGTCTATGTGTTTCCTGAGTAAATGCTTATAAAATAAATTCTGCTTGTACAATCTTGATTTACTTTTGACTGATGACTACATCTGGCTTACTTGGCACAGAAATCTAGTGTTATTTATACTATCCATATGTTGGCTCAATAGGGGGATTTGCTCTTCATTTTATTTGCTCGTAGAACGAGAAGATTATGAATTCAACTTAGAATGGAAGTTGGAAGTTTCTCTTATAATAGGTGATGATTTTCAAAGTTAAACGGCATATAGAGTTGTGTTGACCAGGTTTGCTTTATATTTAAGGGATAGCAGGTGCATGAATGTGAGGTGGGATGAGTTTGGAGATGTAATGCAGATAAATCAACCTGATATATATTATATGAACAATTAAGTATAACGATACCTTGACAACAGGAATTTAAGAAAAGTTAGTACAAATATGTGCTTGAGCAGTCAATTTCATGTTACAGGTTCTGATATTGGACATCGAATTTCATGATTTTTTACCAGCAAAACTGTTGTTTTGCATATTGTGGATTGTAATCAATCACTATGAAGGTATATCGTTATGTAATTTCTATTTTCTGTTATCCTGTTTTTTATAGAACTGCAATTCATTTGTCTTGTAAAATTGGTTTATTTGACATCCCAAGTTAAACTTGTGACTACCAAGAAAATGATGATTTTATCACATTGGTTTCTTTGTGGTGAAATAGATGCTTAAATTAACACTAACTAAATGACATTTCATATTTTTCACTTTTCTGAAGTATCCAAACCCACTGCAGTCATTGTTAAAAGTAGAAACAACAAAAAGTTTTCATAAGTATGCATCCTTGCTTCATCCTTCATGAGGCCATCGGTCACTCCATTTGCTTATCTGATTTTGTGCTTTAGTGAAGGGTGCCCCCAGTTTATGCATCAGGTACCTGTATCCTGAATTGAATGAGAGTAGCAGTTGTTTCCATGCTACAACAAATTAATGATTTCTTTAGAATCTATTTCTATTATAAGTGGAACAAGGTTGTGTTATAAAGCTAGATTCGTCCAGCATGAAGGGCTCTTAGTTCAACAAGCATGTTGTGTTTGTAATAAGAAGGATTGATTGATTGTATCTTATAATCCAGTTACCATTCTTTCCATTTATGTATCTGGTTGAATTTTTGCCATAGTCATTCTGAAATCTACTCATTGTTTTGACACAGAATCCCAGATATCTCTAGTACTTTCAATCTGAATCAATTGGTGTGGATCGGAGTTTACCTCGTGGTCAAGGAGGACATGGTTAGTTGCTACTTTCACCATTGCTCATAATTCTTTGGTAAGCATACATTGCCGCCTAGGGATTGTGGTTGCAACTTTGAAAGGAGCTAGCAAACTATCAGGACGGTATAAGCGATTAGTGATAAGCTATGTAGTTTTTCGAAAAACTAGAATTGTACCGGTTTGTACAGTCTCTCTCCCCACTTTGACAAGGAGTTGGGTCTTGGAACACAAATCTTGGCAAATTCATCAGAGTATGTTGAGGTAAAACTTAGGATATTGTGCATGTTTTTGTTTTAGTTGTGCAAGTGAAGTTTTGACCATTTTCTGCAAAGTCTTTGGAGAAATTTTATCAAATAATGTTTTTAGATAGTTATTTTAGAAGTTATTGTGATTATATTGTCTATTACGAAGTTAAAATCTGTTGGTATTATTTATGTGGTGTGTTGCAATCTTATAAATCACGAGTTCAAGTCATGGATCTGTCTATATTTGCGTTACACCAGCCCTTTCGGAATGAGGATGCAGCCCTTTTCTTAACTGTGTGAATGCAGGAGGTTTCATGCATCGGATTATCCCTTTTTTATGCGGTGTACATTGTGAAGCTATAGACCACAGTTTCAAATTGTGCAATGAGCCACTAATATTTGCATCACAGTGAGATGCTTATAATATACCCTTTTAGAATGAGGATGCAACCTTTTTTGAACTTTGTGAACGCGGGATATATTGTGCATTGGCTTGTCTTTTTTTGTACGGTGAATGTTATGATGCTATTGTGGGATCAATCACTTATATTTGCATCATAGTAATATGCTTATAATACATCCTTTCGTAATGAGGATGCAATCTTTTTTGAACTTTGTGATGCAAAATACGTTATGCTGTGAGTATTGCAATGCTATAAATTCATAAAATTCAAATTGTGAAATCAGTTATTAGTATTTACATCACAGTAGGATGCTTGCACTATACCTTTTATAATGATTAACTTTTTCTCGAACTTT
The DNA here is from genome assembly GCA_026153255.1 of Solanum medicagineum. Lineage (NCBI taxonomy): Eukaryota > Viridiplantae > Streptophyta > Magnoliopsida > Solanales > Solanaceae > Solanum > Solanum medicagineum. The sequence continues at coordinate 3,149,623 of JAPFFP010000008.1, read as the reverse complement.
ATGAACGTGAGATATTTCGTGTATCGCTCTGTCCTCTTGGCACTAGATTAACTTGACAAAAATCTTCAATGAGACAAGGAAGGAAGGTTCTACCAAATTTGGAAATCCAATAAAAAGACATGAAAGTTCTTTTATTCAAATATATCACACAATAAAATATTTCAAGCCAATAACTTTATTCTTTCATTTTCAAAATCATTAGGTGTCTCATTCTTCCTCTTGCTGACTTAAATTAATAAAAAAAAATTATTCTTTCTTTAACAATTTATATAATTAGATAGATAATTTGAGTCTCACCGTTGAATGAACTTTTAACTTAATCAAATTTTAAAAATATTTTACTTTTAAAATTTTTAAATAAGACGATATATATAATTCAAATCTTCTCTATTTCAATTCTAATTTGAGATATCACTAGTCATTCATCTACATGAATTGATAGAAATTAATTAAAAAGGAAATATAAATTTAGAAAAATAATTAGAAGTCAGAGGGTCAGATAAAGACCACTAATTATGGCCATGGAAAAATTTTAAAACGGTGATATAGAACCTTCGAAAAGTTTTAAAAGATCATAATCCTAAGACAAAACTTATTTTCCACTTGAATTAAGGATTCTTAGAAAATAATATCTCAAACTTAATAAGTAGAGGCGAGAAAGTATTCATTCAAATCCCTCGTCAAAATATTACATAGTTACAAATTAATAACATATTCAGTGAAATTCCACAAGTAAAATTTGGGAAGGGTAAAATGTATACAGACCTTACCACTACCTTATAGAGATAGAGAGGTTGTTCCCGAAAGATCCTCAACTCAAATATATCCGCTCCAAAAATAAAAAATATTAGATACAAAACGACTATAGTGGAAAGCAATTGGAAACTTATAAATATAATACAAGTAGCAAAATAAATGACAGCCAATAACAACACAATATATAACGATACGGCTAGTCCTACAATCCTACTATATCATAAGGCAAGACATTATCCTACTCCTACTAGCGTTCTATCATAATGCGCGACTCTTCCTTTATATATATATAATATATATATATAGATAGATAGATAGATAGATAGATTATGAATCTGTTAACACAAGACTAGAGATCAACTCACTTGATTTGCAAGTAGAAAATTCACCTTGAGTTTTTCAAAGTTAAATTTCAAACACTAAATTTTTATTTTTCGAATTCAGTGAAAATTCTGACTTAATCACTCAGTAAGATAAGAATAAAGTCTGTGTATATTTTATACTTCTTGAATTCAATTTATGAGATTACACCAAATATAATATTCTTGTTATTATAAATCAACAACAATAACATACCAAGTAGAATCTCACAAGTGAGGTTTATGGGTAAAATATATGCAGATCTTATCACTACCTTATAAAGATAGAGAGATTGTTTTCGCAAGACCCTCGTCTCAAAAATATCTTGTTATTATAAATTATAAGACAAAATTGACACGCAGAAAAATACAAAGAAAAAAAAAAGATCTTCTAGTCTAGTAATATATAGGAAAACTAACAAAATTTCACATGCAACTCAAAAACGTGAAGGTTGAAAAAGGAAGAAAGAGACATTTTTTTTTCCATGCCTTCATCATCCATCATTTTCTCATACAGTACACTAAACCGTGTTTTTGCACGAACTTTTTAAAAATATATAAATTTTTTTTTGAAAGGATGACTTTTTATTTTCTTCCCATTTGTTGAATTAAAAAGTGAAGATAAAATCTTTGTGAAATTAAAAAAAAAAAGAGTCTTATCCAAAAACGGTGCATGGATTTGTTAATTTATAGTATCGTGAAAATAGTCTGGATATCACTATGGATATTACTACCAAAAAAAATAATAATAATAATATCGGTCAGATTTTAAAGTTTATGAGTTATTACAGACAATATAAATCTTAAATTTATATGCAATAATAACATATTTACAATTGAATATTTATAAATATTTTTAATAAATTTCTTAATATATATAAATTTTTAAGTAATTTTAACTCTGTCTCTATGACTGTTAATTATTTTAACTCGAACTATATTTGCTAAAATGTTAAAAGTTGAATATATAGATATTAAATTCAAACTCACCACCGACTCTAAATTCTAAATTCACCTTTGTATTATGATCATACGAGCAAATTTTAATGAGAGGTATTTTTATCGCAAAACATTGACAATATTATTGAAGATTCATGTTTTCTTAATAGTGTACCAATATTTCATATATTTCAACCAAAATTCAAAGTAGTGGAAAAAGTTGTGGCTAATTTAACTTTAATTTTCCCGCCATTAAAATGTGAAAATGTACATTAGTGAGTAGTGGTGTCTTATCCAGAATTTGACATATTAGAAATACACTAGTCATCGTTTGATTAGTGGAATAAAAATAATAATTTAAAATTATTTTATTCTACGATTAGTTAGAATTTAAATAGGTAAGAATTATTTTATTTCACGACGTATCCTAAAATGGTGATAACAAGTAAGATAACTAATCACACTAAATATCTCAACTCATAAAATATTTGTGTATCCCATCCCACCAACCAAACGACCGCATAATTAGTAGGTTAATTTTTGTTTTTTAATATTTAATGTATAAATTTTATTGTTCAAAATACACACAACAACAACATTACCCCAGTGCCTCAAAGGCTCCTGTCCATTGCGGGGTAAGGGGGGTCGGATATACGCAGCCTGATCCCTATGTTTAAAACATAGAGCGATTGTTTTCGGATGACCCATGATGAGCGTTGAAAGTTGCATTGACTAACTGCTACTTCACAATTGGAAAAAGCGCAGACAGTTTAAAGAGCTATTTTGCTTTAGTCCATCATAACCCAAAGCCAAAAAATAGTGAATCTTTGGTTCCATCCGAGATTGATAGAAATTATTGTTCAAAATAGTATAGTAGATAAATTTTTTGATGACCACAAGTCCATCGCTGGAATTTATTTAACCTAAGATAAACGATTTTTCCCCCTCTTATGTATTCCTTCTCAATTTTTATTTTTTTAAACTATAGTAGTAATTTTATTACACTGAAAGAAAAATGTCTTTACACTGTATAGCAATAAAGTTACTAATTTCTATCCACTATAATAATATATAAAAACTATATTGATCATTAATGTTTTATCCTACCCATTTAGGTGATTTTAATTGTTGTTATATTTGATAAAATTTTCTATTTTTATTTGTGGATATATGTTAATTAGTCAAATCACATTATGTCAAATATTTGTGTTTTTAAATAAACTTCCCTTTTTATCATTTTGTCTATTGTCATTCGAGAATTATTATTTTTAGCTTCGTCTAACAAATTCACAAGCTCCCGTTAATGACAATAAAATAATTTCATGACTTTAAAAGGATAGATTATTCATAAAAGAAAATTTCAAAAAAATGGGAGTAGAGACATATTCATTATATATGATTTCACTGTTAAAGATTGTGATAGAATAGTAAGTATATTTTTGTTTTTAATTAAACAGTTTGGATTCAACTCATGAGACACACAACGATGACAACTAGATATGAGGATTCTACTCATTGCGGGACTTAACTCAACACCTTATGGTACGAGCTGACGACAGTCATGCACCATGTCTATGTTTCCGAAGGCACTCCTCTCTTTCAAGAGGATTCACGGCATGTCAGCCCTGATAAGGTTCTTCACTTTGCATCGAATTAAACCAGATGCTACACCGCTTGTCATGCGGGCCCCTATCAATTCCTTTGAATTTTAATAAGTAGCAGTTTATCTTTAAAGTAAAATTTTCTAATATAAATTTAAATTGATGAAACTCTAAAAGGATATCAGATACCAGAAAAAAAATTTAAAAATAATAATAATAATCATTATGACTCAACTGAATTGGCCGTTGGTGGTTAGAAAAGACCATTGAAGTATTATTTTTTAAGGTTGTCACACTTAGTGTAAACGGATTAGCTTCTCATAAAATTTTAACATCATATGTTTGTAATTATTTTGTCTCACCACTAGTTTTTACCCCATCAATTATATATCGCATTTATTAATTCTACTATGGATAAAATGGACTTTTAAAAAATAAATTATATCAAGTGGAGTTAGTTATATGGTTAGTGGAAGGCAAAAAATATGTTAATTATATGATTAGGTTTAAATACTACATCATTTTCCCTCCATCACATTAGTTGAATTTTTTAGGGTTTTGTCTCATGTTTTGTAAATATTCATTATTAGAAACAAAAGGCCATGATATATTTATAGTTTGTGGTTTCTACCACGATCTTAAATTAATACATTCTACTAATTGATGAGATTAAGGATAAAGTTAATGATAGGTCGGAGGTTTGAAGATATACTTTAGAATCTAAAGGATTCAATTGAGCAGTACCAAAAAAGAATACTTGGAGTGAAAAATTTCAGTGTTGCGAGGAATGAAGTGGACATTGAAGTGAAGCTTGTCACTCAATTTATTCCTAAGAGAGAAAGCTTTAAATATCTTGGATCCATCATCCAGGGTAGTGGTGATATCGATGATGATGGGCAACATCGATGAAGTGGAGGTCTGCCTCTGGAGTATTGTGCGATAAGAAGTTACCACCTAAACTTAAAGGTAAGTTTTACAAAATAGTGGTTAGACCGTCGTTGCTTTATGGGGTGGAGTGATAGTCAGTTAAAAACTCACATATCCAAAAGGTGCATGTTGCGATGGATGTGACATACCAGGGGTGATAAGATTAGGAGTGAGACTATTCGGGAGAAGTTAGGAGTGATCTCTGTGGCAGAAAAGACGAGGGAAGCGAGACTAAGATGGTTTGAACATGTGTAGAGAAGAAGTGCTAACGCTCCTAGTAGAAGGTGCAGGAGGTTAGATTTAGGGGTTACGCGGAGGGGTAGCTAGAGGTAGGCCGAAAAAGTATTGGGGAAGATGATTAGATAGGATATGAGACATCTTCATCTCACCGAGGACATGAGTTTAGATAGAAAGAAATAGATGTCACATATTAGGACAGAATAGAAGGTTAATATGCTAGTAGAGTGAGATGATGTCTAACCTTTGATACAACAGGTTTGCAAGATTAGTCGTGTCTTTATATCTTCTATTGTTATTGTTTGTCTGTCTTATATTGGTCGTTTTTATTATTTTTATATATTATCATTTGGTTTTCACTTTATATCTAGTTCTTCTGCTTTCGGGGGCTAATATTTTTTAGACAAGAGTCTTCCGAAAATAGCATCTCTACGAGATAATGGTAAGGTCTACGTACATTTTGCGCTCCCCATACTCCACTTGTAGGATTCTACCGGGTATGTTGTTGTTTACTATAGATAATTTGAAATGGAGGCAGTAATACATTTCTTATTACGTTCCCTCTGTTCCTTTTTAGTTATCACAGTTTTTCAAGAGTCAAACAACATAAACTTTGATTAGTATTTTTAGATGTATTTTTTCATCGTATTGATATAGGGAGAAAAAATACAATTTATAGTTCTTTCCATATGGTTTTTGGATATTTAATTTTTTATTTTAAATATCAAATTAATATAATATAATTTAATCTAAAAGTCAATCAAATGAACTTTCGAAAAACACAACTCGATCAGTGACGGAGCCAGAACTTTAATTAAGGGAGTTCAAAATCTAACAAAGCAAACATACAAATTAGCAAGAGGGAATTCAATATCTATTATATACACATAAAAAATAATTTTAATAATATTAAATAATATAATTTTTCATAAAAAAGATTGAGATAAAGGAATGAATCCCTTAGCAATAAGTTGACTCCGCCCCTCAACAAGACCACGAAAATTTACATTCACAAGGGACTAGAAGAAGGTTTGAAGCCAATAGGGAGTCGACACGTGTTAGGGGTTAATCCATAATACCAATTATGGTGCGTGAGAATTAATGTTGTTTAAGTGTGATACAATTTATGGATGAAAAAGAGAAATTGTAAAAATCATGTTGGCTTAGTGTGCAACTTCACCTTCATGTGTCTTTTTTTTCTTTTTTAAATTTAATTATCTTCTGTAGTTTCATGAGAAAATGAGTGAGATTTGACTTTCAACACACTCCAAAATTACTTATTATTCCATTGAAAATTGCATGCCATTTATATAAACTTAATTTGAAGTGATCATTTCCTCCCTAAAGGTCAATTCATTTTGTCATCCTTTACACAATTATTTTTAGCTTTTATGTCTTTTTTTTTCACAATTGCTATAACCTGAGTGACACTCCATGGTGAGCACTTTGTGAGCTCTAGGTAAATTTTTACCATAAATTACACAGAAGATGTAAACTGTACTAGATAAACTCCATGCGACGAGATAGATTTAAGAAGACATGAGGGAGGTTCTAAACTGCAAACTCCCTCATGGAAGCCTCCCCTCACACCAATTCAACCACATTCGAAAATGCCTTCGCCACTTATTTGTTCCAAGTCTTCATAAAAATTTAAGAATTTTTGGCTTATAAATGAAAAGATATAGTTAAGAATTAACTTTTTGCTCGTATTTACACTGTGTAAGCACTTAAAAACACTTTTAAATTTCACCCATACACCACAAAAAATTTTTCCACTATTTTTAATTAAAAACACTTAAAATAAATCAATTCAAATTGACCAACGAACAACATATTTCATGCAGTAGCTTATTAATAAAAATAAAGTAACAATTACACTTTATTCTCAATTTAGTTGCATAACATCCTTTTCACTGATATCAAGTAAATAAAATATATGTACAATTTTCATTTTATTTTTTTTGATTAAAAAAAAGTGTAATTGGAAACATCGTACTAATTTTTACACGGAAAAAATAGGTTTAATTGAATAGATAATCCAGCTGGATATCATAATTATTATTTCCATAATGTATTAATGTCTTTTTCCACACGAGGGGGCATATAATCCATGCAATATATATTGTGCCAGTATATAGTTTAATTTTCAAGAAATATTTTTTTATGATTTAAAAAAAAAAGGGAAGAAATTGAAGAGATATTAAATTTTTTAATTTTGAATAAATAATTATCGTCGTTAACGAATTTGAAGAAAGAAAAAATTATATAACATATCAAATAAATATTAAAAGGTACATAAAGAAATTAAAATCGTAACAATTACAATACTAAGTATCTTCTAAAGATGATTTAAGCAAATTAATATAATGGGCATAAATAAACTATTAGAAAGATTATGTGCATATTCCCTTCTTTTTTTTTAAGAATCTAATAGAATAAACTTTATATTTTCGATTATAATTATTTATAAAGTTCCAATTCTCCTTTTTCCTATAATCTCCTGTGTTTCCTTCATCTTTTTGGGTTTGGCAAAGAATATTTGCATATACAATATTCCAATAAACGTCAAGGTAAAGTAACAAGTTCTCCGACGTTCTTAATCAGATGTTTCAAATTTGAATTGTATTTTAAAATTATAATTATTAAGAGACACTTTATTTTTAATTTGAAATCCTATTTAATTGTATTCGAATGAGGATATCGAATACCCTTAAAAGTTAGAAATAAAATAGGTGTCAAGGACTTATCTAAATTTTTACTTCACTAATAAAAAGGATAAATTATATAACTAGGCGAACATATAATATGTTTTAACATTATATCACTATAACTTGAAAAGAATTACAATTTATAGCTATAATTAGGATTTTGTTGCTATTTTCTCTCTCTTTTTTCTTTGCAATTTCTTACAAGATATACAAATACATATGTATACCAATCGTACTTATATATATTTGACAAATATACATATTCAATTCGACAGATATATATATACCATTCGCCTCTCTTCACTCTCCGCCCTCTCTCACTAGCCTCTCTCCTTCCTCTCCCGTCTTGCTCGCCCATATGTATATTAGTTACACATATATAATTATTTGACAAATATAGATACACAATTTGATAAATATACATATATTATTCGTTTCTCTTCATCCTCTGCCCTCTCTCGCTCACTCCTTTCTTTCCTCTCTTGATGTCACTCGTCTCTCTCACATAATATATAGCTACAAATCATAATTTTAACAAACTATAACTATTTTTGCCTTATTATATTTTGATTCTTCATCTTATAATTTTATTTCCAATCCTCGTAACTTCATTTATTTATTTATTTATATTTTTTAAAAAGTAGGACATAGAGGCCCACCAAACATTTTAGATAAGATGAGCCAATAAGAATACACATGAATGGGTCCCAAAAATAAGTGGACCCACACGCCAACGCGTGGAGGAACAGAACCCAAGAAATAAACAAATTATGAAATAAAATTGGGTCAAATAGAAGCCGTTATTTTTTATTTTATTTTCCTCCAAATAACTACTTTTGTTCTCTAAAAGGTTTTCATGTTGGCCCTACCGTTAAACCATTAATCCCTCCTCCCTGTAAACATTATCTTCCCAAAAATATTTCGAAAAATTTATTCGTATCGAGTGTTTATATTAATTTAGATAATATATATCAGAGAGATTATTTTAATTACATATAAAATATTGTTGTTGAAATAAGGATCTTTTGAAAATATTTTTTTATTTTTGTGTGATAATAATAAAGTCTGCGTATATTTTTTTCTCTTCAAATCTCATTTGTGGAATATGATAAAGTCGAATTAATACAATACGATTTGCTAACGATAAAAATTTAAACAAATAATTTCAAATTATAAAAGAAAAAAGTTGGACTTTCTCTATATTGTATTACTCCATCTTAGTGTAATATCTAAGTTGAGTAAGTATTTTTTTAAATTAAATTATATCTATTTCACCGAGAGGGAACAAAGATAATATAAAAAAACCTTAGTGATCTCTTTTTCTTTGTGAAGGGGTTAAAATTAAAAAAAGAAGCAAAATCTTCAATTACTTGAGGAGATTAAGATTTTCTTAAGTTGAATTGTTAAAAATGTTATTAAGTAAGTGAAATATTTCAATAAAAAAATTATAACAATGTAAATAGTGTGTTTATGATGCATTCCTAAGATAACTTTTCATAACAATTAGTGAACATATTCTCAAAAATTAATTTAAATACAAACAACAATAATGACTTCAATACAATTTCATAAACGTAATCTGGAGATGAGAAGATACGTATATTTGCCCCTTACTTTTATAAAATAGACAATTATTTTTGATAGACTATCAGCTCGATAAATTATTTTTGAGGACGAGGGTTTTCCAGAAACAATCTCTTTGTCACTATAAGGTAATAATACTGTCTTCATACATTTTACTTTCTTAAACCCCAATTATGAGATTCCACTAGATATATGTTGTTATTATCAGCTTGATTAGACAAATTTTAAAATAAAAGCTTACCTTAATTTTTAAAATCCTATATACAAATGCAAGGCACCACCTTTTAAGGTCCCTTTCACAGTGCGGCAAAAAAGAAAGAAAGAAAAATAATTCAAAATTAATTAGATATATAACCTATGATTCCTAGTCCATACAATTTTATTTTTATCAAGAGTCAAAAAGATTAGCCATAAGTATATCCTATCAAAGGCAAAAATGAAAATACAAAATTAAAAAAAAAATCTGAGATGGAATGTGTGTATCATTCCCATCATTGCCCACCTTTATCTTTTATTTTGACCAAATAGTTTATTATATCAAATATTCCACTACTTTCAATTTCCATCATTATATATAACTATTTTTTCAATTTATAAATTTAAAATTATAATATATAAAAAAAAGGCAAGTTTGGTGTAATAAAACTCTCGTTATGTACATGGTCCCGAAAAGAGCTAGATCACAAGGATTTATTGTGTGCAGTCTCAAACTTGCAGTTCTGTCTGAGGGGTTGTTTCGAAGGGTTGAACGGGCTCACCTACAAGAATTTATTGTCCGCATCTTAGACTTGCATTTCTGTCAGAGGGGCTCATGTTTCGAAGGCTTGAACTCTTGACCTCCTGGTCACTTGGTACCAACTTTACTATTACTCCAAAATTCTCCTTCAAACTTAAGAAAAAAAATTTAACAAATATATCATAATACAAAATTTTAAACTTAAAATTATAACTTTTTAAAATTTATGATGAATATTATAAACACAAAATTTAAATACAGCTATTATTTTTTATCGAATTCGTGATAATTAAAAAGATAGCTCTGCAATCCGTCTTATTTTCATACACGCATAATCCGAGCACCTAAGGATATAATTTAGTAATCAAATAAAGTACATTGCACATTATGAGGTTTTAGATTCAAGTTTTGATTGCGGCAAAAAAGAAAAATAAATTAGGTATGTAGTTCATTCTTTCTACTTTCATTCTAAAAATTACTCGATGTCTATACTGATGAAAACTTGCATACCTCTGGATGAATTAATCAAAATACTCACAAGTTAATTAATCGAGACACATCGATCATCAAAAGAATTATACACATATAATAAAGGCTTATTATTATTTATTTATTTTACTTATTTGTCTAAGTCCACTGTCCACATGCACAAGTCCTATAGTCCTAATTTATCAACCCCTTAAAAATCTTATAAAAGTGTGAAACTTGGAAAATAAATGTATTGTGGATAAATCAACATTTTCAGACTATTCTTGTTGGATTCATTATATATTATTCCACTTGTTTGGTATAAAGAGTCCAAAACAAATCTTTAGTTCAAGATTTGCAACCTAAATACTATATTTCTTTAATTTGTTAGGGAACTTTTTTTTGAATTAAAACTATATTAATTATATGGATTAATTACAAATTCTTAATCTATATTGTAATTGAAAAAGTCTTGATTTTGCAAATGGTTGATCTTGTGAATGAGATATTATTTCTAGATGATCATGATCTTGCCATGTTTTAAGTTGGTATGAATATTTAATTAATTGTGTATTAAATGTGCAAAGTAGCTTGTGTAGAGTATGTTAATCACTCCTCTCCAAATATTGTTATACAAAATATTTATTAAAAAATAAAATTGTGTTTCCAACATTTCAAAACTTACTAATAAGACAAAAGAAAATGTGAAGAAATGTTTGGAAAAAAAAAAACAAGTACAAAAAGGAGTAATTACCCACCAATGGAGAGTGATATGTATGATTCAATTCAAAATTTTGTTGGTTCGGATTTGATTGTGTCATAATTCTATAATTTTCTTAGTTTAACTTTGTACATTATACTTATAAAAAATAATCATGTCAATTTTCTCCGGTGAAAAAAAATCTATTTCTCACGATCTTAGGGGAGTCTAATTCTACAAAAGCGGGATTTCGAATTTTTACAACTTTATTAGTACATATATAAACTTGTTCCACATTAAAATGAAATTGTCAATTATTTGATAAAAATTGTCATTGAAACACAAGGGGCACGTTCGGTGCACTAAAGCTCCCGCTATACGCATGGTCTGACCACAAGGGTTTATTGTATGCATCATTACCTTGCACTTCTTCCACAAGAGTCATATGACAATAACTTTACCAATTACTCCAAGGCTCCCCTCAATCACAAAGTTACCATCTTTTTCTTAATCAACATTATGCAAGAACACAAAAACCAAAAAAAAAAAGAACTTTTGAATGCCCATAAGATAGACAAAAAATTGTCAAAAATGTGATACTCCTTTTAATTAATGTGTTCACTCATTCATTTCTTTCTTCATTTTATTTTATTTTTGCATAGGAAGGAGATTCATTGTAGCCCCCATTAGGCGCCAAGTTGGATCCTTTAGTTCACATTCCCTCATTGCTTTTTAAAATAGTAAAAAGAAAAAATAATAAAAATTGGCCCTCTTGTACTAAGAATCTTGTAGTAACAAGTATAAGTAGTAAGATTATATTTGTGATTTATATCCACTAACCAAAATCCCTCCCTTTTTTCCCTTCTCTTTTTCTTTTTTGGCCTTTTGTGTTTTTTCTACACAAACATTTTGCCTCTCTTAGAGTGAGATAATAATAAACAAAGATAAAGTGGCAATAGTACTTGTACTACTACTATAGTAGCATCATAAAAAAGCAAACTAAACTAAGTTTATATAAGTAAGTCTAAGAACCCTCAACTTCTTTTTCATGTACCCTATTTTGTTTTAACCTCTTTCAAGCCAAACACACTTGCAAGAAAGAGAAAAGAAAAAAAATGGAAGATCAATGTAGCCCTCTTAGCTGGCCTTATAACTACTTCCTTGAAGAGGTAAATTTTACTAACTTTCTTGTTTCTTGATTCTTTTAACTAACATTCTTGTTTCTTGAATTTTGTCAACTAACATTCTTGTTTGTTGTTCATGTCATATGTTGCTCTGACTCTCCAAAAGTGATGTTGTACTAGTGCTGGATCCTCTGAAATAATGTACTACTTTTGGAAGATCTGACACATACCTGACATTATTTTTGAAGAGTTTCGAGCAACGTAGCTTAAAATCTGTTAAAACGACCTTGTTTTTTATTTGGGAGTAATGTGGGGTTTGGAATTTTGATAGGGGATTGAAGAATTGAAGCATTCTTTGGTGTACACAACATTAGAATTGGAGAACACTGTGATTTCAGCCCATGAGGAACTTGCAAGAAAAGATGAGGAGATTTTGCAACTCAAGGATCTATT
>JAPFFP010000008.1:3126345-3136931 GCA_026153255.1 Solanum medicagineum | reverse complement strand
TTGGAGAACACTGTGATTTCAGCCCATGAGGAACTTGCAAGAAAAGATGAGGAGATTTTGCAACTCAAGGATCTATTGACTAGAGTTATGAAAGAAAGAGATGAAGCACAAGGCAAATGTCAAAGGATTGAAATGGAGAAAATTTTACTCCAACAACAATTGCTCCAACAACAACAACTACAATTCCAATTTAAGAAACAAAACCAAACTAATGTTGTTATAGAAAGTGCACCTATTTCTAGTGGCACAACAATTAGTCATGATAATCAAGAACATGACCAAATCTTAAAAGGGGTAGTTGACTCTAACCACAACAACATTTGTGTTCTTTCTAACTCCTCAGACTGTGATGAAAACAATGTTGTTTCACCTCCCTTATTAGTCCAAGATTTAATGGAAAATGTTGTTGTCAAGAAGCCATTGCCAGAGAAGGGGAAATTCTTGCAAGCTGTTATGGAAGCAGGGCCATTACTTCAAACACTTTTACTAGCAGGTCCACTTCCTCAATGGCAGCATCCACCACCACAACTCAACTCAATTGACATCCCTCCGGTCACGATTACCTCCCCTACTCCGCGTTTGCTACATCAGGACTCTGCCCTGAGTAGCAGCACCGGGACCTCCCCCGGTGCTAGAACATGTTTTGGGCAAAAGAGGGATTTTGTTGCTGCTGGTTTTAACACTGTTGAAGGCATTGATACCACTTCAAAGTATCAAAAAGTTGTTCACCAGTCATCATTGACCAACATGTAGTGCTTTTCCTTCTTTTCCCACCTTATAATTACCTCACTTTAGCTAGTAAGTAGTATTTTTGTTTTCCCTACTGATTCGACTAATTTGGACTCGAGCTGTGTAGGGCCTACTACAGGGAAAGTAAGTGCTCCGATCAGGCAGAGGAATTTCATCCATCTCGCCACGTCCCTTATTTGGTTCAATTTAGGTAGTAGCATATGTATTATCCATCCTTTTCATATGAAAAAGGGAGGTAAAAATTACTACTAAGCATGGAAATGGATGGATATCATATGCATGCCATTTTCCATCCAATTAGGATCTTTGTAAAATTAGTTGGTTTGCCTTAGAAACTAAGCAATCTTCTTAATTATTAGCTAACCAAGATTTAGAGGATTTTGACAAAAGGCCTAATTATGAATGGCCTTTTACTTAGTTGGGGTTTTTTCAAGATCAATATCTCACTATAAAGGTGTTGGATTCTTGATCATCACTTGGTGCTTTATTTTTAAGCCCTTTGATTTGGATGGAGAGAGGAGTTTGATCTTTGATTTTAATTATTTCCCCATGTAATATGAATTAATTGGGGATTTTTTTTTTTTTTTACTATATGTATACTTTGCTATCTTTCTTCTCTTGGTCTATTTTTGCATAAAAATATTATGCAAGGTGTATCTTGAGAGATTATGATGTTGTAGACTTGTTTGTCATCATTGAGAAGATGATTTAGTTTAATGAAGGCTTTGTTTTCCTTGTTTTGCTTTTGTGTTACATTCATTAATTTTCCAAGTTCTTTTAATAATTATTATGATATATACAATTTATAACTTAAAGAAATAATTTAATTTAATTAAAAAGATTCCAAATGATCCTACTTTCTATAAGGTGTACCTACCATACATGGTTTATGTCTGCCACTAAAATGACATCTATAGTTGAAGTTACTTTACTTTCACTTTCATGCAATTATAATAAAAAGGAAATTGAATTACTTTTATCTCATTGGCAAATTAAAAGAATCCTAAGAAAAAATATCCATTTAAATTTCCCTCTTTTTTACCCCATTCATTTTGGAGGGAGATTAAAGTAAGCAATAATTTTGTTGGATGAACCAAAAGTATAGTTAGTTGAACTAGTTTGTGAATATGGTACAAAACCTTGAAATTTTTTATTATATGTGATGGTTAACAAAGGTCATTTTCATTGTTTGATTTAAACCAATCAATTAAATGAAATAAGTCAATGGATAGTGGATAAAAGAAAGTAAAATTTGTATGTTGCTTTCATTGAAGGTGTTCATTTTCATGCTTAGCACATTATAATCTTCAATATTATTGGTCATTAGGAAAGTTTTTCTCCCCCCCCCCCCTTTTTTGTAGTAAGTCAATTCGGCCTAGCCTATTATTGATATTGTCCGTTTTAGGATTAAACCCACACGGTTTTAAAACGCGTCACTAGTAGATAAGACATGTTTATTTATATAAATAACATCTTTCCTGTGTTTTGCCGATGCAGGACTTTTATCTAAAGATGGATTGTTATATACCCCCTCCTATGGACTCAACATTCTCGTTGAGGTTTGCCCCAATGCATGGGATTTGACTAGACTCAACGCTGAAGTTTGCGCCACCTTATCAGAATTTTAGTTTAATTGAACTTTATTCCACATCGACAAGGCTAACACAAGAGTGATTCTAATACATCTTTAATGCCCCAGCTTGTTAGTGATATTGTCCCCTTTAAGACTATGCCCGCACGACTTTCACGTATGTCACTAATAGGTAAGAGTTGTTTACTTATATGTTCTATATCTCTCCTATATTTTGTCGATACGAAGCTTCTATCTAAAGATGGGTTGTTACGAGAAAGTTGAATATGAATAGTGGAATCCTAGACATAGTTTGAGTAGTTTACTTCCTCAGGGAGATTATTTTAACTACAATAATTGTTTCCACCTTAATTAAGTATTTATGTCTTAGTGAAAGTGTTCATCTTTCTCTATCATTATTTTAATTAAGTACAGTTTATTAGGCTTGGATAATTATCACAATTTACTCTCTTGGTCCTGCAGTCCTTGTTTTTGAAATGTTCCTTTCTCTTGGGCCTTCTGTTCCATGGGCTTCTTTCTGTTTGGGCCTTCAAATTTAATACTACTATTATGTAATTTGGAATAATTATATATCATCTCACTAATTAATAATTACGTATTATATTACAAGTTAGGAAAACTATTTTAAATTTCAAGTCAGATACATGTATTAAGGAAATTAGATACATATATTTTTGATACCAAATACAGGGGCAAGAGAGGAGTGAGATAACCGATAGGTGAGTGAGTTGTGAGAGAATCAAATTAGAAACACATAGGAATCACGTTTAAAAATAGTATATTCGGGACACATTACAACTATTTTGACTAGTAAAAGCAAAAGGTTTGCCTTCTGGATCGAGCTCGCTGCACCGGGTCTACCTAGTGCAGGTTATCTATCCTATGTGATTCGCAAGCTATTGCATAGGATAGAGAGTTTTACTTTGTGCGTACTTAAATGATAAAGACTGTGAATTTTTCTTGTCATAAAAAAATGACTTACATGTATTCGAAATACATATATCTTAGTATACTAGATAAGTTATATAAAAGGTAATTTCAAAAATTACAAAGAAGACACGCAATTAGACCCTAGTAGGATTTGTATTGTTTGCTTAAAATTTATCATTTAAATTATTCATCTTTAAATTCCACTCTTAAAAATCATGTGATGAAACAAGTTATGGAATATAATCATGCAATTTTATAAACTCATATCCCATAAGTAAATCCTTTTCTTAAATCCAATTACATTTCTTTTCATTTCTAAACAAAGTATGTAATTAAGATCCACTTTTCATTCCTTAATTTTCTCAAAACTACAAGAAAAATTTACATTAATCTCCATAATTATTTTTAATTAACAGTTTCCTCTAATCAACATTTTCTCCCTTCCCAATACAATAGCAATGTCCGACGAAACCACCGCTGCCGCCGCCGTCACCACGGCTGCCGGCGACCAAGAAACAGACTCCTCCACCACCGCAAACAAACCACACATCCGATGGTCCGATTCCTACACAAAAGCTCACGACGCAATTCAATCGTTAGCTTCCATTCTCCCTTCCGTTCCCCCTTCACTTTCTTCCTCCGAAACTCCGGCCGCCTGCCTCCTCCGTGACAACGAAATCGCCGCACAAATCTCCAAACTCCTCCGTCAACCCGAATCCGGCGCCGGCGACGACAATCTATGCCGATGGCTTTATGATACATTCCAATCCAACGAACCCGAACTCCACCTCGTCGTCCTCCGATTCTTACCCGTAATCGCCGGAGTTTATCTCTCCAGAGTCAATCTCCATAAACCATTAGCCGGATTCGAAGCTGTTCTATTAGCATTATACTCACACGAAACTTCCACACGAAACTCCCAATCAATCACTGTTAACATTCCAGATCTATCACATTCCAGTATTTACCATGAAACAAACAAAGCAGCTAAAAACTCCGCAACAGAGCTCAATCTCGCCGTAATTTCCCCAGCCCTAGAACCTTACGGAACCATTAGATCAATGAAACGAGCTCGAATCATCGGGGTTGCGTTGGAACTTTACTACAGCAAAATACCCAAAATCCCAGTTGAATCTAAACTCGAATTCTGCGAATTCTGCAGGATTTGGTCGACAGGCCAAATGGGTGTCGGCGAAAACGGGGATGGGGATGTGAAAAGGAGGATTCATCTGCCATGGGAGCTGCTTCAACCAGTATTGAGGATTTTGGGGCATTGTTTAATGGGTCATAAAAAAGATGAGAAATTGTATGAAAGTGCAATTGGGGCAATTGGGTGTTTGTATGAAAGAGCTTTACATGATTTGAATACGAAAGCGATGTTAGCTACTGGTAGTCTTCTTCAGCTTGTGAAATTGGGATCGGAATCTGAAGAAGTTGATTATACAGAGATTACAGAGTCGGATACCATTACTCTTTGAAGAGAAGAAATAGTATGTTTATACTCTGCATGCAGCCATTGTTTCTGCATGATTTTTTTTTTATTTTAATGATTTTTTATTTTTTACTTAGTCTCTTGAATTCCAAATTTATGTATACATTTTGCTATTCTTAAATTTTTATTATAAGAAGTATAGAAAATATCTCCAAAATTGAAATAAATTATTAGCTTTGTCTATGAATTACTGATAGCTCTAAAAACATCAAATTCTTGCGGGAGCATGTGAATCTCAATAGAAACGTTGAGAAAATTGTTGAAAATACCTCTAATTTGGGGAGAATTTAAGGGTGCTTTTCAGTCAGGTTATAAGATCGAGGATGCATTTAATTTTAGTTAGAAAAGTAGAGCAGATTTTACACTCTCAATTAAAGTATATATAAAAAGGGGGAAATAAAAGAAGTAAAAAGTAATAAAAGAACAACATAATTTTAAATGTATACAATAAACTAATTAATTTACTATACATATAGTCATGTTTTATTTACACAAAAAAAATAACCAAAAATCATTAAAAAAATATACAGTGACTATAAAATATAGCTTGCCAAAAGTCATAGAATATATACATTGATTTTATAATAGAAAATACTTGTACATGAGCTATACACTAAATATACATTATGATACACTCAAAAACTGAATATATTTTTATTATACATAAAATATATACTGGCTATACATACATATACAGTGAATGACTATTTTTTTAGTAATTACTTTGATCGAATGACTATCTACTGTAATTATACTGTAATTATCTCTCAGGAGTCATTTGGTTGATGGTATAATGATATATAATCAACAGGATTCTTTTATCTTACGTTTGATAATAGGTATCATTCAATCCTCAGATTATTTTATCTCACCATTTTAGTATAAATTTTGAGATAAGTAATAAATGATCGGATAAGTTATACATATGAAAGGTGGGAAAACATAATTTTATAAATATCCCAACTCAATGAGATATCCTCGCCCATCCCATCCACCAACTAAACGACTCTAAAAGACCATGACAACTAGTAGTAAAGAAAGTAGTGCATTAAAAGAAGATTAAGCAAAACCATTGGGGCCAAAATGGAAGTGTCACCATAATATTGGGCTGATAATATAGCCAATAGAAAAAATAAAAATAAATCAAAGCACCCCCAAAAATATCAGGGAAAAAAAAGTCCCAATCTGAAAAAGGAGCGAAACTCAACAAATACTGAGAAGAGTCAGAAATTTCAGCAACTGTTATTCAAATGTCTGCTTTACTTTCCTCCACTCCATTTTCCGCCATTTTTGCTCCTTCCGAGTTCACTCGCTTCCTTCTTCCAGCTCACTCGAGGCCGCAATTGAGTTCCTTGATTCGGCAACGATCCGGTTTCAAATCGAGAACTTCTCGTCCCTTAAATCTCCGGAGCTGCTCAGCAATGCCGCTTCAGGACCAATCTGAAAAACCTTCGTGTTCTCAGGTATTGCAACTTATGGAAATTTTGCTGATATTTCTATTTATTGCACATTTTAAATAATACATGATTGTTTTGTTAGCAATGTAGTGTTTTAAACTTAAATCGAAATGTCATAATAGGGGAGTACATAAATAAACTTGAATGACTTTATGAGATAAATATCATTAGTTGATTGATTTAGTGTTACAAAACAAAATTGAGATTATGTCATTAATGAGTGGCTTTTGTGTTACAAAACAAAGTTGAGTGAGTTTCTGAGGTATGACTTTATGAAATAAATATCATTAGTTGATTGATTTAGTGTTACAAAACAAAATTGAGATGATGTCATTAATGAGTGGCTTTTGTGTTACAAAACAAAGTTGAGTGAGTTTCTGAGGTAAAAATCGTTAGTTGAGTGACTATTTGAGAAATTAACTCTATAATTGTGATGATGAGTTTTGCATGGGGACTGTTATCAGTACTTCCTGTCCCAATTTATGTATATTGTTTGACTGGGCACATAGTTTAAGTGCGAATGAAAGACTTTTGAAATTTGTGGTTTAAAGTCAGAGATATTTGTGTATTTATAAACCATCTCATTAAGGTAAAATAAGAAGTTTTGAGTTAAATTATTATTAAATATAGAACTATGTTATTCTTTTTGGGATTGACTGAAAATGAAGAGTGTCGCATAAAGGGATGGAGGAAGTACTTTTTCTATATCTGAAACTGTAACGGGTCCTTAGGGGTCGTTTGGTAGCTAGTTTGGAGGTGAATTATGCAGGTATTTAATTCTCAATAAGTAATTTGGTTAGGAGGTAAATTAGTTTTGTATAAAATTAAAACTGTCCTGGGTTTGCAATTTATTGCTTAGTTTTTCATGGGTGCAGGACAGTCTGTTCTACAGTAGAGCATTTTGGGTTTCCAAATCAATAATTGCTTGGAATGTGGCTGGAGAGGGTGAATGTTACTTATATGCTAGTAGAAAGGCTGGATTATGTATTGCTGATGATGGAATTCAAGGTGTGTACATTCGATAGCGTCTCAGGCACTCCTTTTGATGATGATAATCAGATCTAATCCTAAGCTTTTTCTGTATATAACAGGCCATGAGGTGAAAATCAAACTTGAACGGACAAATTATGGGCTTCCACAGCAGGTGAGTTGCTGAGTCCATGATGGGATCTTTAGTTGTTGGAAGGAATTTTTCTTCTGATTGATACAAAGATGGAGTAAATTTTTGTGTGTTCTTTTGTTTCCTTACATATTTTTCCTGATTTAGGTAATTGAAAAATTTCCTCATATTCGAGATTATGCAGCATTTGAAGTCCCTGCAACTCTGGACTTCCAAAGATTAGTCAAGTGCCAATTAGCTGTTGGCATCTCCAATTGTAAGCAGTTCCCCTGTTTTTTCCTTTCATTTCTATTTGATGATGGAGTCTGAGATGGCACTTACTAGGAACCACTCCTCCACATTTCTCTTTACCTAAAATGATACTTTTCCATCTAATGCATAGCTCTCCATGCACCCTAGAAGTTCAGATTTGATTTGTAAAAGCATTTCTCATTCATGTACTTAAGAAAATGACATTCAAATCTTGTGGTAGACCTCATAGTTGACGAACTTGAGTTAGAGTTCTGTACTGTGCTCATAATTCAATGAAATCTAATTCATCCGGTGGTGATTATTGAAATATACTACTGTTCTAAATTGTCAGTAGCAAACAAAAACATTGAGCAGTCCTTTGCTGCTTCAACACTTCTACATGTTCCTTCGTATGTTTATCTTGATTTGAGATTTCAGTACCTTTTTATTCTCTAGCTTAGCTGATTTCAAAGACCCACTTTCTGTATCACACACCAGTGTAAGCATGTCTAATGTTTGGCAAAAATGGGTTTATGTTCTTTGTAGCTGATGGAAAATGTGCAAGTGCCACTGGATTGCAGTTACCTGGTATTCTCGATGAGTTATTCTCCTATACTGGGCCCCTTGGTGCTGTTTTTGCTACTGATGCCGTCTCTCTCTACCTCTGGGCACCAACTGCCCAAGTGTGTTCTGTTACTTTTGTCTCATAACTTTTCCTGTTAATATATGCTTTTGTTTGTATGAATAGTTTTATTTGCTGAGATTGAAGATCTATGTGTTATTTCACTAATCTGCACCTACCAAACCAGGCAGTGCAAGCTCTCATTTATGAGAGTCCATCAGAGTCTGACCCAGTAGAAATTGTTCAGCTCAAGGAGTTAGATGGTGTTTGGAGTGCTAAGGGGCCAAGGCATTGGGAGGGTTGCTACTATGTTTATGAAGTGTCTGTTTACCATCCTAGCACCTTGCGGATTGAGAAATGTGTGAGCAATGATCCATATGCTAGAGGGTATGCTGATATGTTTTAATCACTTGCTCTCAAAGATATTGATTTTACTGATTGTAACTTGCTGCTTCCGTTGTGCAATTATTACGTGTCTAGTATCTGTTCTTTACATTCACGTTGTTATGGGCAGTCTCTCTGCTGATGGCAAGCGTACGTTATTAGTTGATCTTGATTCTGATGATGTCAAACCTGAAGGATGGGATAATCTACAAGATGAGAAACCAAATCTCCTTTCCCTTTCTGATGTCAGCATCTATGAGCTGCATGTTAGAGATTTCAGGTGATAAGTGATCTTGCTATGTTGAATTTTTTTTGAAAGCATCTTCATAAATATTGATCAACAATCTTTCTTTGATGATAATAATACTGAGTTGTAACTGTATAATTATTAGTCAACATTTGTTGAGATCCAGAAGCCCTGTGCATTTTATCTTCAAATTTCACTGCATCCCACCAGCACTACCTTTCCTTTTTTGGTTCTACAACATGGCTTTGGCTATTTATTCATTTCCTTTGATAACACGTTTCAAGCAGTTGACTTTACAAGAGAAGAAATTTGTAATGCATAATTGCATATATAGTCAAAATGCATTTTTGAGCACTACTGTAAAACACTTATCTTTCCCTATGATTTTCACTTTGCCAGCGCCAATGACCCTACTGTGCCTCATGAATTACAGGGTGATTATCTTGCATTCACGTTGCAGGTAGCTTTACTTTTCTATTTGATTTGTGTTATATGGGTGTAAAGTTTTTTGGGCCAGAGTTCAAGCTTCTAATCAGCAGTTGTATTGAGCAACGGTATTCACGTCTTCAATTGCTTCATATCTCTTGTGTTTTGAGCTTTGTGGAAGGTAAACTTGTGCTGTACTACAACTCATAGGTATACTATGTGTGTTTATGGCATAAAATACAATTTGAAGTGACAGGAAAAAGACTGCTGTAGTATTGTACCTGATACCGTTGTAGCGTGTGATGGGATTGTGGTTCTAGAGGGGAAGACTATTGAGGTACATCTATTTGTTAAGTATTGAGGATCTAATTTTGGAAAAAAGTATTTAGGAGCTGGGTGATGCAGCAAATGATGGATGGTAGCTGGAGAGAAATGGTATTTAAATTGGTACACCTATCTAATGGTATGTTTGAGGTTTGAAGTGAGGACACACACACAGAGATGCACTTCTCCAAAAGAAATGAATTTGTTCATTCTTGTTAATAAATCTCCTGTGAAACTTTCCATGAGAAATGATTAAGTCCTCACTTTCGCGGAAAGCATATTAGCTCCCTCATTCTTTTATTGAGCCTGAAGGCCTTAGCGAACAAGGTTCCCTAATATTATTATGGAGTTATCCGTAAGAAGCATACATTCAAAATTATTGCTGTCTAATGTACTATTTGTGATAAGCCATTAATGACAAAGTTACCCAATTTTAGCAAGCATTATGACGAAGGTTACTACTTCACCAGAGAGGCAGAGACATCTAAATCTAATGCGAAACCCGAAGAGTCTGAACCTTGCAACCTGGGCTTGGTCTTATAAGTTATTGTCAACACTTTTTAGGAAAGAAAACTTGGGGAGTTCTTTAAACCAACAGTACATATAAGTGTCTCAATCTAGGCTACGCTCCTAGCTTATCATAAAGTTTGGCCCAATTTGGTAGCCAGTAGGTGCATGTTTTAGTCTTGACAATTAGTCTGGCATCAGTTTATAAGTCATGGCATCAGTTTCCAAGTCAAACAAGTGTCACACCTTCGTTTGTTCATTTATTTCTGCATTATGCTTTATAGCAGTACTTTTTTCCCCATGTTGTTAGAGAGTATCCGCAGACAGCTTTAAGTGCTGTATTAGCTATTTGATTTTATGTTATCCAAGCTTTCGAACAGTGGGTAATGGAAACATCTAATCCAGCACCCACAGTTGAAACCATGGCACAATTTTAGGAAAATTTCTAGCACACAAGCACTGACCTTAGGTGACATTGAATATGTCCCATATGCATGTGGCCCTG
>JAPFFP010000008.1:3087655-3117068 GCA_026153255.1 Solanum medicagineum | reverse complement strand
GATCTTCCCACAACTTTTGATGATTTAGAATCTTAGATGACTTGCTTTATACTGTTCATTTTGTTTTCAGATATTGACATCTTTTGTGGTCCTAAATCTTACTTCTTTTACTTCTAGTCAGTGCTTTCCTTTATAAAGTGGATGTTTGTATACTGTGATTTTTCAGGCTGGACTTTAGCTACAACTCTAACAACTGGGGTGTTGGCCTCCCTCCGAAAGGGAAGAACGAAAGAAACTGGCCACTGTAAGTGATTTCATTCCACGATGAAAAGAGAGAGTTGGGATTTTTCTCTTTGGGCCATTTTGGTGGTTGGGGTGGATTGAGGTGCACGTGCTGTTTGAGTCTTTGATGAAGTTCTGATACATACAATCAAGATAGTTTTCCTATTTGTGACCCATCTAGAAGTACTTCCTTCTTTGAATTCTTTTATTTCCAGAATCAAACCAAGACTAGCAGATCCATCCTACAAGCCTCAGAAGAGTCATATCCTTTCAGCTGTTGAAAACTTTTTGAATCTAATGCAAATACGATACTCCTCACCACTCTTCCGGCTAAGGACAGCCAATGCTATCCAGGTTAGAATATAAATATGTATCGATGAAGTCTAATGAAATATTTTGAATCCTCTTTCTTCAGTATTTTGCCAAGGGCCTATCCAAAAGTCTTTCTAATTTCACAAGGTAGGGGTTAAGCTGCCTACACTCCACCCTCCCTAGACCCCACAAGTGGGATTACTCTGGGAATGTTGTTGTTTCTTCAGTATTGTGCAAGTACTTCAGTGTTTCAATGTCACAAATTGATATCTGTCACCAGGAAAGAGTACGATTTCATAATACTGGTCCTTCATGGATTCCTGGACTTATAGTAATGAGCATTGAAGATGGCCACCAGGGAGTTCCAGGGCTCTCTCAATTGGATCCAATGTGGGTAAATCTAATCCATCATTCGGCTTCCGAACTGCTGCTTTTTTCTGTTAATATACACCCAAACCATTAGTTAAATGACAATATTCTTTTTCTCATTTTACCAGTTATTCCTATATAGTTGTCATCATTAATCCTTGCCCAACTGATGTATCGTTTGCCAATCTTGCACTAAGAGCAAAATCTCTTCAATTGCATCCAGTACTACAGGTATTATTTGTTTTATTTATGTTTGCAATTCTTGCATGCATATCTGAATATGCCAGACTATTTAATGAGTTTCTTTAAACACATGTTACAAGAGAGTGGGATGATAATGTATGGAACTTAAACATCTTGGACACTGTTAGGTCGGATTTGGGCCTTTGCTGCAGTCTGCAAGTGGCTTATATTTTGTTTCACAAATCCGATAGAAGTGTTAATACAATCTCAGCTTCATGGATAACTAACTATTTGAATGACATTTATGGTGTTCATTGTTCATTTTTACATCTCCAGATGAACTCAACCGATGATATCGTTAAGAACTCAACGTATGATGCATCCTCGGGTTGCTTTAACGTGCCTGCCCGGACAACTTCAGTGTTTGTTGAACCTCGGTAAAATTTCAGTTTTGCTCTTCATGAAAAGGGTCGCCTGGATCGGTGAGTTATACTTGTGCATTATCACTTTCACTCTTCAGCAATATTTACACAAGGCCTTCAGCCTTCTGCTTATCGAAACGTGTACATGAACTCCAACTTTTTTAGGTTCAGTTCTAGAAAAATGGCTATGGAGGACCAAGAAATAAATATACCACCAAAATGATCCCAATTCTCTGCTTATTTAAAAGGGAAGTAACCAGAAAGATGGTTTATGTTTTAATTGATAATCAGAGAGAATTAACATGTCAAGTATTTGTATAATACTAATGTCTTAAATTCAATGTGTTTTTCTAGCTGTTTAAGTTCCTATTTTGTATCAAATTTTAAGTATCAACTTGTTAGATTTCCACGCTGGCTTTCCCCTATTTTGCTTCTTTTAATTGAATTCTGAAAGAGAATAACAATGACTTGGGGAACATTTGACTTCATTGTCTTTCTTAAACGTTGTATAGAGCCAATTATTTCTTAAAGCATTAATTTAATCAAACAAGAACACCGCATTATTTGTGCAGAAGAAAGTTTCTGATCCCAACTTTTATTATGTCTAAATTTAAATAGTCATTCTGACCCATTAAAAGCAATCATATAAGATGAGAGACTCTGGGAGTCATTTGGTAGGATGTATAAGAATAGTATTGAATTGGATTAGTTGTGCGATTTTTTTAGTTTGTTTTATTAAATGAATTGTAGTCCGTAGTGTTAATGCTATGTTTTAACTAATTGTGTGATTACACATGTTTTCAAATTAATGAAAGGATCAAAAAGATTGTGTAGATTTGGTGTTGGGAGAAGTGGAATATAATAAAGGGGTAGGTTTAGGACATGAAGTGAACTTTCCCTGTCTCTTAGGACAACTTTCCTTACGTGCAATACACAAACCTAAATAAATTCTTTCATGCAAGTTACTTGTCTTCCACAGGCAAATCTCCATTTGGAATATTCATGCATTTTCACAAACTTACTTATTCCAATGTTTTGACTAAAGAGCGGAAACTAAGAAAAGAAACTTGGCATAATAGGTAAAATTATTGTTATGTGATCAGGATGTCACAAGTTTGAGCTGTGAAAATAGTCTCTTGCAAAAATACAGGATAAGACTGTGTATAATTGACCTTTGTGGCCGGTTTGGTTCTTCTCAGACTTTGTTCATAGCGGGAGTTTAGTGTATCGGATTGTCCTTTCTAAATTAAAAAGGGAAATTTGAAATAGTTCAAACGATGTTTGGTTTCTGACTTCTAAACTGTTAAATTCCTGTAACTTTTACGGGAATACATAGATATAAAGTATACATATCCCAAAACAAACTTTGACGAAATTTAAGCCAAGTTCGGTGGACAAGATCACTTGATATTTGTGTTGTTGGGAGGTAGCTATAGATATTTGGTGGAATAATCAAGGTGTTCGCAAGCTAATTAAAAAACCATCATACGATCATAAAAAAATAATTAAATTGAAAATGGGCCATAAATAATTTAATTGACCATTTTCAAGATGCACATGCTGACATGCATATGAGCTAATATATATGCATCTAAAAGGTCACTTGTTAAACATAAGCTTCATTAGAAAGAAAAATGGGAGGATCCTTTCTTATTTTTGTATGTGTGTGTGTTGTCCATCTTGTGAGAAGTGTATAGTGGCAGAGAATTAATAATAAGAAATTGCATGTGAGGATCCAAGATTTGTGGATACCACAGGTCTTATGAATAAGCTTAACTAGCTAGTGCTCCTTTTAGCTCAATTTATTTGATATATTTTTATAATCTATATATTTTTTTAATTCATTATATATACTTCATGTTCCGTAAAACATCATCACATAAAATGAGATGACGGAGTAAGAAAAGGTGATATACAATCCAAAAGACCTAACCTAACTAAAAAGGTCAATGCTAACTACTCTAAAGCTATTTATTGCTAGTCACATTGATGAAGGAAAGAAATAGAGAGAGAATAATGTAATGTAATGGAGATCCTTAAAAGGGTATGTATAGATGTTCATTAACAACAACAATGTGTAATTTTACAAGTATGGATAATGTAGTATATACGTAGATTATATCTCTACCTTTGTGGGGTAGAGAATGTTTTCGAAAGATCCTCGGACATGAATGTTGATTCATGTGGCAAACTCATTTAGTATGAGAATTAACATGAAACAAATAAAGTGGCACCATAGAAAATAATACTAAGTGACTTTTACTATAATACCCACTCATTGATGTTAAAGAATTTGTATATGACAATGAAAAAGTTAAAAGAATTTGTATGTGATGACTCCCATATCTAAATTCTTCACAATATCAATGTGTACATTATATTGTTGTATGGTTAAAAAGTAAAATGAATAAATAAATAAAAAATAAAAAAATGAACCTGCATTATTGTCAATAATGACAATCAACAAGTTGCCTTTGTGTTTGTTCTTGATCTTGTTGTTTTAAAGATACAACAGGATCATCTTGAACTGGAAGATTAAGGTCTAAAGACAACTCATGATCTCTTTGTTTCTTGGTAATAATATTATTGTTACCAAATTCTTGATCTATAGAAGTTGCAGGACTTAAATTGCTCAAATGATAGGGTGAATTTATGTTAGCGCCCCCGCGATGGCGTCTCATGTGACCACCTAAAGCTTGTCCTGAGGTAAATTCCGCCCCACAATATGAACATTCATGAACCCTAGTAGAAGAAGAGCTGTACTTGTTGTTGGAAGAATTTGGCAAATTTTTGTTGATGTTGTAGATGTTATTCTTGTTTTTGTTGTACAATCTTGTTGATGCCGCTGGTGAATTTAGTTGATAATCATCTTCATCTGAGAAATCGAAATATGACTTCCTGTTAAATTCGGTGTTTAATGCCTTAGGCTTCTTGTGACTTGCTCTGTGTCCACCAAGTGCTTGAAAAGACGAGAATGTACGATTGCATGTCTTGCATTCGTACACGTATATTCCTACCTTTGTACCATCTCCCGAGTTGGTAGACGTCTCTATGTACCTTTTGCTATTGAATTTCGTTCGATACAACCTCAAATTCTCGTTATAAAAATTCACATTATTGTTGGGAGGTGACACGTCCTTAAAAAACCTACGAGGAAGGGGATGGTCCTCGCGACTTTTGGACAAGAGGACAAGACACTTGGCGGTCTCCTCTTCCTCTTCGGTGAACGTATTGATGAATACCTCAGATGAGGCAGCTGAAGACAGAGTTTCATTATTATTGTTGTTGTTGTTACTATTGATGTTGTTACATGCAATGCCTTCATCATTAATGCCACTACCATTTTCAATATTGTTGTTGTTGCCAGGGACATCATCTCTATTATCGTTACCATTGTCGATAATATTATTATTGTCGTTGTTGCTGCTGTTGATGCTAGGAATGTTTTGTATCCCGTTACCAGTGACATCTTTGTCATATGCGTCTAATGAATCATGTGATGTTGTGATGGAGAAAGGGATATCTAGAGA
This sequence comes from Solanum medicagineum, assembly GCA_026153255.1. Lineage (NCBI taxonomy): Eukaryota > Viridiplantae > Streptophyta > Magnoliopsida > Solanales > Solanaceae > Solanum > Solanum medicagineum. The sequence goes on along the minus strand of JAPFFP010000008.1, from coordinate 3,112,030 downwards.
TTGAAGTCGAAGGCGTTTGGTTCTTTTGCCCTTAACGATGTGGAAGAGGTCCTTAGAGGGACAACCTACCACTTCCTCAAGAGCCTCCATAATTTCCCTTCATCCACCATCAAATGCTTTCCACATTAATTATCTAACACAAAAAAATATATGTGAAATGAAAGCAAGTTTCTTTTTCGTTTTTGTTTTTTTGGAGGAATGAGAGAAAAGAAACAAAGAGGAAAAGTAGGAAGAAAGACACAAAAAGAGGAAGCATTGATGGTAGAAGAGTTGATGATATGTAAATATAGCGCATGAGAAAAGTAGTCAAAGGAGTGAGAAAAATGCACCACTAGAAATTGATGTATATAGTAAGTGAGGTTAATTAGTATTTTATCCATCATTTAGAGAGAGAAACAACTAATAATTATAGGTAGGGATGCAATTGGGCGGGTTGGGTCAAATTTGAGCGAGTTATAATTGGTCAAGAAAATAAACTGGTCAAGATTTAAGTCAACATGAATTTGTTTAGATCAAAATGGGTAAAAACAGGTTGAATAATGGGTTAGAGAGCGGGTCAAGACCTAATTCGATCCAATTTTTATTAAGTTTTATTTATTTTATTTATTTTTTTAAATATTTTAGTACTTAATTAAATTAAATTTTCTTTATTATTTATATAAAATATATTAAATTTAAAGAAAGTCTTTTAAAAATATTTTAGCAAGATCTCCCTCGAGTCAATTTGGGTTGTATATCAACTCAATTTTAAATGTGTTAACACGGGTTGGGTTGATATGGGTTGAACTAATAAATAACCTGTCCAAACTTCAATGCGTTAGACGTATTAAATGAGTTGGATTTAATTTTGCTACCCCTAATGGTTGCCCAAAAAGATATATATATATATATATATATATAATTATAATTAATGAGAGATTAATGGGGAAGAGTTGTATGGAGAGAACTCAAGGTAGGACAATGACCAATTCAACATAACTAAATTTGCTCTTAATTTAGTGATCCCTTCGTTCTTTTTTAATTGTCAAATTTTAATAAAGAATGAATTTATCGACCCCTACTAAAGTAAAATTGTAAAACTAAAGATTTTCACTAGTCACCCACAAAGGTTGAGACTAATAAAATTAATTGTCACGTAGTTTTGATGGCTCATTTTTTTAAAATTTTATAATAAGATAAGCAATTATTTGGATAATGAGTGTCAAATAAGATGAATTTTAGATCTACAGTGAAGTATAGTCTTGTATGTGTAACCACGTTTGTATTGCACATGACATAACAATTAAAATATTCACCTTTTTTTAAAAAAAAAAAAGGAAAAAATTTATACACTAATTATTAAGCCAAGTTCTGGTCATAATATAATTTTTTGCATGTCTTACCCATGATAAGTTGTGGCATGTATGTTTGCTTATAGTATTATTTCATACTCCCTCCGTCTCTTTTTAATTGTCACAATTTTTATTTTTAGAGTTAAATTATATAAATTTTAACTAACATAATATATTTAATTTTGCTCAATAAATAAATTGTTATGGTTTTTAGACCCCAATTCTATTATATGGTATAACAATATAGATTACAGCTAAGTATATAATATAATAAGGATAATATAAAGCAAAACAAAACATAAAATAAGAAAAAACAAAGAAGATAATTAAATTGATTTGCATGTCATTATAATAAGCACCACTACTACTTGAGCTCCCATCTCATATGATTAAAATCATAAAAATAGCCACAATAATATCAAACCTGTCAAAATAATTAAAAACCAACACAAATTAAAGTAATTAAAAAAATATATATGAAAAATTAAATTAAAATAGTTATGAATAAATCACCGGTGTTTTTTCGTAGTAGTTGTAGACGATGGTACCGCAGGGGGAGGTGGTGGTGGAGCTACGGGGCTTGGTACTGGTTCTGGTTCTGGACTTGGACTCGGTGGTAATGGTGGTGGAGGTGGAGGTGGTTGTACGATTCCTATGATTTTGAAAAATCAATTAAAATTGAATTAGATCGTTTGACATGAAAAAAAATATTTTTTTTACATAATTAAATTTATTTAAAGAAAATTATAGATACTAACCACAATATAGTAGATTTTTAGGAGGAATATGTTCTTTAGCTGGATTAGGATCAGAGTCATAAACTCTAATATAAAGTTCTTGTCCTAAAAACCAATTTTTCAATTTTTGTGACCTTAAATTCCACATCCCTGGATTGTCTAAATACACATACACAGCAGTCCATCCTTTTGGATAAACCTATATATATATATTAAAAAAAATTATGAATAATGTCATATAATTTTAACATATAATATAAAGTTTTAATTATAGGATTTATTGAGAAATCAATATAATTACCTGAACAGTAGAACGTACAACAGGATCATAAATATTATATGTAGATCGTAATTCAGGAGTCCAATTTCCAAAACCATACCTGAAATTTCAACAAATAAAATACAAAATTATGATTCTATTACAATTATGATGAAATAACAAAGTTATTTTTGTTATTTTAAAGTAATAAAATGTTACCAATTATGATAGTAAAATAATCTATATACTGACAAAACTTACCTATCACATAACTTTTTATCGGTTGACCTCCCTCAAGTGAATATGACTCCGCGAGTGACAGTGGATAAGTTACTACTTAACTTATAATGTGACAAAATTTAGTCGTGATTTTATTGTTAAAGTAGATAAAGTTCAATTACTTTAATAAGACCCAAAAAAATAGTTTTACCATGACTTTACGGGTATATTCAGGGGTGGAGCCACATGCATTTTAAAAAGTTACACTTTTTACCTGGGTAAAAATAGTTCATTATGTATAGATATTACATATTAACACATCTTGCCTTTTATTCGATTTTATTTTTTAAAATTTTGACACCCCTTAGTCGAAATTCTAGCTCCGTCACTGGGTATAGTGAAAATAAATTATGGACAAAGATTATTGTTAGGTGATAAGTGCTTCATTTTTAACCAAAAACCTCGAATTTGGGACTTGAGAATGAAGTCCCTTTTATGGAATTCTAGTAGCTCAATTGGTTGACTACCTGAACTTCCACCTTGTTGGTGAGGATTCGATTTCACACATTGTAATCCCCTCTCCATTTCTCCTTTCCTTACCTCCAATTAAGGGGGAGGGGGGGGAGTCCCTTCAATAAGTCAAAATGGGACGACTTTTTGGCAGGAATCCAAATTAGTCGAGCACAAATGAATACTAAACACTAAAAAAATGAACCATATTTTTGTAATACTTACCCTACAACAAAGAAGCCAAATCCATCCAAATGCCAAGAATCCATGACTTGTAACTCATTCTTAAAGACAATTTCCAGCCACCCTTTATGTTTTCCAGACACAACAAATGTTCCATGGACAACCTCCGGTAGGCTAACGTTCACTGGAAATTTATCGAGCTCGTAAACTCCGGTGCCGTTAAGGTAATAATCAGCCAGTTTCAATGGTGTTTTTGGTGTAACATAAGAGACATTGTTGATGGCATAATTGATCATGCCATTCTTGAAGTTGAATGAATTTTGAAGAACAAAAGTTTGTGACAATGTCACATTTGATACATTAAATGAACCTTGTGGATTGCGCCTTGCTGCACCTGTTGTCAAATTCCACCTGAAAAGAAAAAGGAAAAAATCACGTGGATGGTACTTTTTAATAAAAAATTACTAATTTTAGTGATTTTTCTTATGCACGACTATTTATAGTAATACATAACATTATTATAATGAATCTGCACTTGTATTAAAAGTGAATTATGTGTGAAATATGAATATATAATGTTTAATAATATCTTGTGTTTGTTTGGTAAGAAATTGACACAATGTGTATTAGCATATGTGATAAATGTATGATCTATCAGTTAAACATGTATTGTATATGTTCTATAAATAATTCTCTATTTTATCTCTATTTTCTATTGGTCTTTAATTTATCCCTTGTAACAAATATTTTTTCGCAGGACCTAAGTTTATAAGTTTTTATCTTAATATTCCACAAGTTATACCCAGACATTGCATAACTTCATGTTATGTGCATTAGGCATAGTCCAGTCGCTAAAAAGTGAAGAATTAAAGACCAGTTCATTTGAAAGACAAAATTAAAGATCGATCCATTTAAAAGGCAAAACGTACGATTAATTCAAGTGGATGTTGCAACTAAATGGGCCTACCTTATGGATCTAGCTTGAGTGATAGAGAAGTTCACATCAAATGGGTCAGGCCCATTTGGAATAGGCCCATCAGCAGGTTTGGTTGAGTTTTCATAGTGCAATATACCAACAACTTGAAGAGTTTTGAGTTGAGTTGAATTAGCCATTTTTGCAGTTGCAACTATGTAATAATCAGCAGCATCTTGATCAGCTGTGACAAGAACAGAGTATGATTGGCCCACGTGGACGTCGAGAGAATTTAACGTGATTTGATTGGTGTACGAGCCTTCCGTCTCCACCAATAGCATGCTGTGGTTTTGGATTCGAAAATTGAAACTCCATTCGCTTCCCACATTTGAAATCCTCATTCTGTATGTTTTTCCTGAAAATAAAGTAAAAGTCAATGTTTGTTTTTTGGATGTTAATTTTATTTACATTGGTATTTTTGTAACAATTCACATCAGCAAAACACAAGAGAGATGTTGGGTATATAAGTAAACAGGTTTTACATACTAATGACGCATTTTAAACGCGCAAAATAGACAATATTACTAGTAGGTTGGGTTGTATAATTTTCTCAATCGAAAGACTTATAAATGCACAATTTTTTAAATAAGGATAAAAGCTAGATTGTGCTTATTACCTTGATTTATTGTGAAGGATTCATTGGATTTTGCTTTTGGATCTAAATATGAGCCTTTCCCATTCATAAGCATCATGTTTGGAGTTTTATTGTATCCTTCATGTGCCAACTTTTCTCCAATAACCTATTTTTATTTCACAAGTCTAAATAATTTAATTAAAGGAAATTTCAACTTTATTAATGCAAAAAATAAATAAATAAGCATAATAGTTTAGATACATAAATTTCAGGGATGACCATACTTTTGGTCCTTTAGTTATATTGATAGATTCTGCCTTTGATCCTTTTGATATATGATTCTTCGCGACTAACCTTCAATCTATCAAATGTTTTTTATATTATATTTGTAGAATTATATTATCATCAATTATGAAGTAACATATAAATTTACGTGTGAATAATTAAATGATGGAACGATTATGAACATGATTATATACCTTGAAGCTACTGTCATACCAATCACCAATGAGAAGATCGAAATCTCCTTCGGGCTCCGCAAAAGGGGGTTGGATCATGACCCGATTGTTAATTCGGATCGGGCCAAATGCTCCCCCGGCCTTTTGGTAATGTAGGCTTGGAAAATAGAATAAGCTTCCAATTTGGTCTTTCAATTGAAACTCATAAGTCCAATTAGTATTGGGCCGGATTGCGCAGTTGGTACCCGAAACTCCATCTTGCCATGAGTTATGCCTTTGTTGGATGCCATTCCTATAGGCCCAATAAAGAGATTTGCTTTGTTATAGGTATGACGAAAAATGTTTTCCATGAAAAATTGTGTTATAAAAGCATTTATACATAATTTAGGTAAACATTAAGATATGGAAGCGGAGTCATTGGTGGGGGTGAGGGGTGAAAGGCTGAGCAACATATAATTTCACGGTGTTTGTTTTACCACTGAACTATACCTGCTACAATCCGGTTATTACATATAAATACAATTTTTATCGAACAAAGAAGTTATGGTAATTAAGATTGGAGGAGGAGGGGTTTGGAGGGGAGGGGATGAGAGATCGATGTGAGTTTTGGGGTAGGGAGCGAACTGGCAGGACGCGAATGATCTATTGATCAATATGAATCTCGAGAGTGGATGGGGAAGGGGAGAGACTAATCTTTAGTCATGTTTAGATAATTTTGTTATCATATATGATCGTGTTTGATCAGGTTTGAAATTAAAAAAGAAAAATAAATTTTCCATGTTATTAAAATTATTCTTAGGTTTTGTATTTTTTTGACATAGCATGTTATTGTAAAGGTTATAAGAACTTAATCTATTTATTTAATTATTAATGAAAATAGAAAATTAATTGAATCTAAACGTTAGAATTGTAACAATAAAAAGGAAACATAGTACCATGTAATAAGGACAGGATATTTGTCCATATGGTTGAACACATTAACATGAATTCTATCGTTGGTGGTTGCGTTCAATAGAGGTCCAGGAAATTTACCATTGATAGTTATCACCTGAAAGAAAAAAATCAATTAAAATTCAGAAACTATAATCCTGACCCTGTCCCTAACTTCAGAGTCCACATTACTAGCACCTGAGATTGTGTCGTAGAATTCAGAAATTGTGATCGTTACTCTGCCTCTAAATTTTAAATCTTATTTACTAACATTTGAAACTATGTCTAAAATTTTAAAACTACAATCCTAACTCTGCCCCTAACTTTAGATTCCATATTACTAACACTTGAGATCGTGACTCCGCCCCTAACTTCAGAATCCATATTACTAGCACTTGTGATCATGTCGTAGAATTCAAAAATTATGATTCTAACTCTGCCTCTAAATTTTAGATCTTAGTTACTAGCATGTGAGACTATGTCCTAAAATTCAGAAACCATAATCCTGACTTCGCCTCTAACTTCATAATCCATTGATTACTAGCACTTGAGTTGGTGTTATAGAATTCAAAAATTGTGACCATTACTCTACCTCTAAGTTAAGGATTTTTTTTGCTAGCACTTGAGACTATGTTCTAAAATTCTTTAACTATAATCTTGGTTCCGCCTCTAACTTCAGAATCCACTAATTACTAGCACTTGAGATCATGTCATAGAATCCAAATTAAAACTATAACCCCGACTACACCTCTAACTTCAAAACGCATAAAATTTAAATTCTGAACCCGCTTACAATATAAAACAACTCTAAATAATAAAGGAAAAAATTGGAAGAATTTTGAGATCATACTGGTTGATCCACAGATACTGGTTTGATATTATTGTCTTCATCGACATGCCACTCCAGAAATATTTCTTCTGCATTAATAATTACTTGCAGGGAAAAAATAGAGAATAAAACCAAGAAAAGAACTAGCCATCTTGGTAATCCCCTCATTAATTATATCCTTAATCACTTATTAATCTCACTATAATGATGATTAATGAAGCTATAAGGGATTTTAATTATATATAGGTTTTTAGATAAGAAAAGAGGCAAAATATGAAAATTAGGTTCTTATAATTATAGGTGGTGGATTTTTCCATAGCATTGTTTTTGTCTAAGAATAATACAACTATATATTTGCTGGAGCCTGCTGATTAATTATTAATTAGATAGCCTTAAATTTAAATTAACTTTTGTGAATGTTTTATTTCCCTTTATTGAATTTACAATGTTTAAAGAAAAAGACAAATTAGTAAATTACAAATGTTATTATATATCCAAAAAAATTCTCATTGTAATTCTCTTTCTCGTAATCGTCTCTTCCACGTCATAATATATAATTTAGAATCATTATGAAGAAATCGTCTCTTCCACGTCATAATATATAATTTAGAATCATTATATATTTGTAATGGAAGTGAAAGAGTTTTGGGGATAAAAATGAACCTTTTATATTTTTTTTTCATAATTTATGAACCTTTAGATTATAGCCTTAAAACAAAAAAGAAATTTTTGATATATAGACATTCAAAAGTAGTTACACTTTGGATAATTATATTTCATAATTATAATTATAGCAATATTTGTGTACATTTGTATGATTCACAGTTTTTGTATAGTGTTTGTATATTTCACTATACAATTCACAGTGTTTGTATATTTCGCTATACAATTTGATTCATGCACAACTTTTGTATAATCGCACACAACGTTTATATAAATTGTGATTGTGCAAAATTCAAACTGCAATTACAGCTAGATATTTGCTGCAAGTTGTAATTAATACAAACTATAGCTATATTAGCTAATTAACTAAGTATATTCTTATTCGCGTAAATTTTTCAAAAAAGAATTATCTTGCGAGAAAATGTTAAGTCACAATCTAGTCGGTATATGTTAGTGTAGAACTCTTGTATGAATAAATTATACTCCCTCCGTCCCATTTTATGTGGCACTCTTTGACTTGGCACGGTATTTAGAAAAGAAGTAATACTTTTGAAATTTGTGGTCTAAAATCACTTTTAGAATTTTGTGTGGTTGAGATTCATTTCATTAATTTCGCTTCCAGTCCGTAATTAGATCTTCAAGCTTAGTCCAGACTGGATTCATCCTAAGGGTAAAAGGGGAATTTTAAAGTCAAATTATTTCCAATTTGAGTAATGTGACATTCTTTTTTGGACGGACCAAAAAGGAAAATGTGTCATATAAAATGAGACAGAGAGAGTATTTAACTTTTTGAGTGTATGATAAAACATAATTAGTGTACACTTTTTGTGATTTTTGGCTATTTTTTATGTAAATAAAAATATGACCATATTTGTTATAAATTAATTATTTTTTGCATAAATTTAAAACTATCCCAAAATTATATTTTCGTACTATATCTCATACTAAATTATATGCAAAGATCAATAGATTAACTTTGAATCCTATATCTATACATGTCAAAAACATCTCTAAATGTAAGCTTAAATATAATAGTTACTTTTAAGTATAACTTAAATTTCATTACATTATATCATTAAATTCATCACCATATAATGAAACAATGAATTCATTTTATGTAATTACACATGCTTCTGGAGCTATCCAATTAGCTTCGGCACCTGGCATATGGCACATTACCTCAAGGATATCCTAAAGTTCCTCCATCAACCTATCCAATAAGCTCCGGCACTTGGCATGTGGCACATTACCCCAAGGATATCCTAAAGTTCTTCCACCAAGCTGTAGTACAGAATTATCCCCAAAGACCTCGATCAGAGCAGGCATATGTCAAACGTGAATATATCCTGAAGCCACAGGTAGAACACCTAATAAAAGATTCAATCTTGAGCACAATAAATCCCGCGACTTCCATCTTGTTCAACGAAATCATCATACAATAAATCAACAGAGCTCAAAGTTATCTCTTTCACCTTTAAGTTTACCTACTACAATACTAGTGTAAATATGATCACCACCAGACATACGTAACGCTTTTGCTAACACCCAAAAGTGAATACCATGATTCTTCTATCTATTAATAGTCGCATGCATGTAATAAGTTCTTTGTTATAATAATTCTCTCTCATACTCCACTTTATCCTTTACCATCCCATCTTTGTTATAGTAATTTTACCTCATACTTCACTTTTTTTAACTTGTTCTATAACGACAAAAAATAATACAACACAATACATTACGAAACAATACGTAACGACCATTCAAGCAAAGCGTAAATCATGGTACCAACCTAATCTAAGGGGGAAGAAGATGCAACATATTTTTTCTTGAACAACTTTGTATAAGCCAAAAATTGTTTTGCTAACCACACCTCCCCAAGAGATGTTGATATTGTACATTTTATATTTGAACTTCTATATGACACAAAATTGTTTTGGTACAAAACTTCTACATCTCCCCATGAGATATAGAGGCACTATTATGACACCATTCTTGTAAAAGATTTTAACAAATGCAACCAAAAAAAATTTACATCTACATACACCAACAAAATCTAGCTATGGCCAGAGAAAAAAATAACAGCACATTCACTAGATCGAACGATGAACTTGTCGTTGTCTGACGAGACATCCTTGTAACGAGCATCGCCCATTTACGAGCAACAGTTTCCGCTACGTTGAGACTTGTGCATTTCTTTCTGTTTCAAGATGTGGTTTTTCACTACTGCAGAACCTTTCTCTAGTAGACTTGGTACATCTAGTATCTGTAAGCAAAAATTCAGTTGTTTAGGAAACATCACATCAAGTGTGTGGAATCATACACGGCAACATTCAGCTAGCGGAGTTGAAGAAAACTTGATATGATAAACAAGAAAAGCGATATGAAAATACATAGAATGTAGTATGAGCTATCGAGTTTCAGGGCCAGAAGAGAAATAAGGAAGATATCCACCCTCGACGCCTTGACAAGTCAAATCATTTCTCAGAACAAGCCACTAACCACGTTTCAAAGCACATCTCTCCTGGCAACTTCGACAAGTCATAAGATGCTTTGAACTATAAACTATCAGCGACACATAATCCTTCGAAAGTGAAATATTTGGCGTAAGAACCAACAACATACCCCGTGAAAATTCCACAAGTGGGGTCTGGGGAGGGAAAAAATATACGCAGACCTTACCACTACCTCACAGAGATAGAGAGGTGGTTTCCGAAAGACCCTCGTCTCAAAAATCATCTCTAAAAGCAGAAATATTAGATATGAAACGACATTAGCGTAAGAACCAAACTAACAAAAAGCATATCCTGACATTTGTTCGTACTAAAGACATGTCTCATATTTTGTACTAACTTTCAGCAATTAAGACATCAGCTCAGAATATATGTACAAGAATTACTTCCCTGCATTTCGGGAAATAACTAGATATAATACGACATAATTGTAAGGGTTGAGAAAAGATGAACGGATAGAGCAGAACGCTTGTACTCCATATATGAAAATCTTATCAAAACATTTTTGTGTTCTGCTGTCTACAAACGATTAGCGAAATTTTTTTTCGCTAGCCCTTTTTTGTTTACCTCTCAACTGTGTATTGGCAAACCAAACATCTATACACATGACTACAAGAAACTAAGATCAACTATATCATCAACAATAGCGGAGATAAAGAGCCTTCGAGGAGTACCTTGAGTGTGAGGTCTTTAAAACACAGCTGCACATTTTCTCTCGTCCTAGCACTACATTCGAGAAATAAACAATTGTGCTCCTTAGCAAACGCCAGGCCTTCTTCTCTAGTAACAGCTCTTTCACTATCCTGGAAATAGGGTTTTGTCAGTAAAACGAGCAAATTCACCGTAATTCTTTGCCAAGTTGTAAATAGAACTTTTTTCAAATACAAATGAACGAACAATTTACACATTTTCCTTCTCATCCTAGGTAAATTCAAACAATAAAATGAATGGGTTACCTAACGTTTGACATCATCATGATACAAAAGGATAAGCGATACTCACCCTATCAACTTTGTTCCCGACTAGCATCTTCATACACTCGGGATTCGTGGAGTAAGACTTAATATCTTTTGCCCAAGTTTCTGATAAGCTTGTAAAGGTCTCTCGCCTTGTTACATCGTACACTAAGATTAGAAAAGAACTATATTAGTAGACGTTGAAAATAGCAACTAGCACTTCCGTGAAGAGAATAAATACAAATAACATTGTTTAGCAGTTCATTTCCGCAGCAATGACATATATTAAACCACATGCCTAACGATCATAAACTATTTCACGAAGAAAGAGCAATTATCTATGATGTCTTACCTAGAATTATTCCGTGAGCCCCTCGATAGTATGAGCTTGTTAATGCCCCAAACCTCTCTTGTCCAGCTGCAGAGAGATAACAGATACTCAAAGTCTTATTTGAAATTGCACAAAAGGGGAAATTGGCGACTTTTAAGAAATATATGTTCACTAACATGATATTTTTTATCGGTGCATTTTTAGGAAGAACGTACACAATATGGTATAATTTCCAATAACAGCACAACGTCAAAATTATGTTTTATTACCTGTATCCCAAATTGTTAATTTCAATCTCTTGCCGCCAACCGTGAGCATCCTGATTTTGAAGTCCACCCCTTAACATTTCAAATAAAATGTGAGAGATCCTCTTTCTCCATTTCTTTAGGTAATAAATGTACTAAGTTGAAAGACATTCATCGGTCAGTCGGAAAAGACCAGAATATAAAGCCACTAGGTGCTTTAATAGAAGGAAAGTTCTCCTATTGTTAATAAAAACTATTGTAGAACGTCGCCGAGGGCCTGTACACCCCCGGGATTAGTCGGGGCTCAAAAAGACTTGGACACCCGGTGCAAATCAAAAAAAAAAAAAAGAACTATTGTAGAACACTCCTCTGATTCTGGAGGAAACTAAACGAGATAATGATACATCAGAATACAACATGACGTATTTGGACTATCTTTAGGAGATCAGAGGAAATTTCAACTATCGAAAAAAGGAAGAACGTGAGAGGGGCAGATTATGTGCCACGTAAATCATGATAAAAATTGGATCCTCACATCAAATATGGAAAAACCATTGTAATTTGTGCAATCGTTAGAGATATTGCACAACAAAGCTCCAAAAGAATATTAATGTGTAAGCATTGAGCCATAAGCGCTCGAGTTAACCAACGGGGGAATTACAAAAGGATTATCTTCCTTCCTCCAACGTCGCAATTTAAAATAAAACAAGTTAGTGTTGGTAGAGTTTTGAGAACCGCTGCTTCATAGGGAACCAAAACATCGCGGCTAATAACTTAATATTCTCATTTCAATCCCCTGACGATGCTTATAAGATTTTGTCATGGGGCTTGACATGGGTAAACTCAAATCACTATAACTTTTTGATGATTACGTAACAAGTTCCAAGTTGTCTGATCTTCACGATATTGGGGGATTCCATTAAGCTTGGAGCAATTGATTCTTTCGTTAAACGGTCAATTTATGGTAAGTTTAAGCTCCATCTCACATAAATTCAATTATTTCCATTTCCTAGCCTCCTCCAAATGCTAATCTTACTAGTCAATACCATTCCTTATCGTAATCCCAGTATCGCGTATAGAAAAGTATAAAATGTAAAGAAATTATGAATAGCGTGCATCTTCGTTTGTCAAAAACATCAAATATTTAAAAACAAATCAAAACTGCCAAAAAAAATAATGCTTGGGACCAGAAAGAGTAACACATAATACAGATCAGTTCCCATTAGTAATCTAAAGAACACCATAGCGGAAACCAGGGACGGAGCTAGCTATAGTTCCATCTATGCGTTCAGCAAAACCAGTAACTTTAGTTCAAACTCTATATATGTATTCATAAATTCCACTTAATACGCAAAAATAATTTAACAAGAACCCAATAAACTACGTATTTCTAGAATACATAATCCATTAACTCAAAACTCTAGCTCCAACTATGATCCAAAATCCATCAACTTAAAATAGCTACACCTATGATCCGAAATCCATTAACTCAAAATTCTAACTCCACCTATAGCTTTAGCAGAACCAATAGCTTTAGCTCAAACTCTAAATTTGTATTTAAATTCCTCTTAAAAAACAACAGCATACCCGGTGAAATCCTACAAGTGGGGTCTGGGGAGGGTAGAATGTACGCAGACCTTACCACTACCTCATAGAAGTAGATAGACTGTTTCCTGAATTAAAATTCCACTTAATATATATAAAAATTATTCATTAATAACCCAAAAAGACTATGCTTTTCTAGAATCCATCAACTCAAAATTCTAGCTCCACCTATGATCCAAAATCCATCTAATCAAAATTCTAGCTCCACCTATTATCCAAAATCCATTAACTCAAAATTCTAACTCCGTCTATGACACAGAAATTATTAGACTCAAGCTCAACCAAACAACTACAACAACATATTCAGTATAATTACACAAGTGGGGTCCAGAGGACAGTATATACGCAGGCTTTATCTCTATCTCTGACTTGTGAACGCAAAGAGACTGTTTCCAATCAATTTCAACCAAACATAAAGCACACATATGACACATATAACAACAACAATAATATATCCGTATAATTCCACAAGTGGAGTCCAGAAAAGGGTCTAGAGAGGACAGAGTGTACACAACTTTACCTCTAACCTTTAACTTGTGAAGGCAAAGAGACTGTTTCCAATAAAACTCAACCAAACAAAAAGCACAAATATGACACATATCCAACAAAGATCAAAACTTTAAGCAAAAACAACAACATATCCCGTATAATTTCACAAGTGGAGTCCAGAGAGGACAGCATGTACATAGAGTTTACCTCTACCCCTAACTTGTGAAGACAGAGACACTGTTTCCAATCAAACTCAACCAACCAAAAAGCACAAATATCACACATATCTAACAAAGATCAAAACTTTAAGATAAAACAACAACAACATATCCGTATAATTCTACAATTGGGGTCCAAAGAGGACAGGGTGTACATAAACTTTACCTCTATCAAAAAGTTGTGAAGACAGAGAGACTGTTTCTAAAAAAACTCATCCAAACAAAAAGCACAAATATGACACATGTCAAACAAAGATCAAAACTTGAACGAAAAATAATATATCCAGTATAATTACATAAGTGGGGTCCAGAAAGGACAGTGTGTGTACGCAGCCTTACCTCTGTCCCTCCATCCCTAACTTGTGAAGGCAGAGAGTCTCTTTCCAATCAAACTCAACCAAAAAATAATTCCGCAACATGTAGACTTTACCTCTACCCCTAACTTGTGAAGACAGAGACACTGTTTCCAATCAAACTCAACTAACCAAAAAGCACAAATATGACACATATCTAACAAAGATCAAAACTTTAGGCAAAAACAACAACATAAGACAAACAAAACTATAAAAGGGGTGTTTGATTTTTCATTTACCAACAGTGGGAGAAAGATCTTGAGGAGGATGTTGAGATATAAAAGTGAGAAGAAGACTACTTTTTCCAACCCCAGAATCTCCAACAAGCAGAATCTTGAATGAATAATCATAGCTACTACTAAATCCAACCTTGTCATTCTTCCTCGTACCCATCATCAGCAAAAACACTAATTTTTAACTCCACATACTTTATTTAACACTTACAAAAAAGAAAAATCTCTTCGTTTTTTTTCCTGGAAAATCTCACACTCAAAAGTTGTCGTTGAAAACAAGAAAAAAATCCCAAATTAGAAAAAATGACAAATTTGAAGTATAAAAAAAATTCGAAATTTTGAAAATCAAAACCAAAAAAAAAAAGATTTTGGAGTTGGCGGGTGAAATAGTAAAATATTTAGTAGGAGGACAAATGTTGTCTTTTCATAGAGACATTTGTGAGTTAGATTTGTACACGCGTCAGCGATAGGAAGAAGCTGATCTCATTTTTGTGGGACCCATCTTCTCCGTTTCAATTTTTCTGACACAGTTTGACTTGATACGAAGCGTGATGAATTTAAGAAATATAAGAAGAATTTATGATGTTTCAAAATTATGCTTTTATTGATTTTCGTCAAACAAATATGATTCCAAGAAAAATAGATCGGAGCCCCAACACTTCTAGAATTTATAGGCGAACACGCCTGAAAAACTGACAAAATTCTATTCGAGAAACCATAAAACGTATTGAGACTCTTGACAGACTTGTTAACGTGAAATTGTTTTTGAAAAATGAATCTAGAGCCTTGACACTCTGAATAAAATATTGATAATACTATTAAATATTTATCAAATATAAATATGTTAAGTAAAATGGGGTAGAGGATTTATTTAATTTCTTGTTTTGTCTTCTTTTGTTTGAAAGTTTTCCAAGTTTCGTGCATTCATAGGCGACATTTTACGTATCCATATTAAAATACTCTTGTAAAAATTGACATCAAATTAAATAATCAATTGTTCTAAACATATATCATTTGGCTAATGATGATAGAGTTTAATTAATAATTCAACTCATTACTTTTATTGATTTATCTTATTTTAAAAAAATATTTTTTGATAATTTTTTAATTTAAATTTTTTTATCTAACATGACTAGGCCACGATATTACATAAACTTTAATTAGAGATCATAAAATTCAAAAAAAAATATTTACTTTTTTTAATTTCAAAAATTTTGATGAAATTAAAATAGAATAAAATTTAGTATGGGAGCCGTATGGGGGCGTGTTATGAACGCATGAGATACAAACATTACTCCATATGGCTGCCGCACTAAACTTTAACCAATATGTCAAAACTTTAAAATAAGTGTCAGGGTTCAGTTTTATCGTATGATGACATTAAATAAAATATTTTTAATATTTTTCATTAAAAAAAAATTAAAATATTTTCTTCGCATTTAATTTTAAAGTAGAATACTCTTTGATCATGAAAATATGAGTAAATATGAATAATTTAGTATTTTATCTTATTCGTTTGTTATTCAATCTATTTTTAGCCATGTAAAATATGAGTGAATTAAATTATTACGCATTTTCCTTCTACCAAATTTGATGCAACCTGTCAATTTACCACCACTACTCATGAGTGGTAAACTAATGATAAAAACTACTTTATCATTTTAAATGTTTAATAGAAAATGAATTAAAATTTCTAGTCTAGTGTATGTATAAATAACAAATTATCTGAATGTTATTTATTTTGGAGTTTTTATTAACAAATAATATTTTATATTTGATTAATCAAGTTTAAAAACACACTTAAAAAAACATTATGCGTGAGGAAACTTGAAAATATGGGGACATCAATACTAAAAAAATAGTTAAGATCTCATTTATGTTATTTGAATTAGAAATTATTTTCTTTTGGAGTTATCTCATAAATGTGTAAATTTTATGATAATGAAGATTATAAATATAAATACTTGCTAATATGGAATGAGGCAATTTATGATTTGAAATTTTTACTTCTTCAATGTTACAACAACAACATTATCTCGATGCCTCAAAGGCTCCCACCCATTGCGGGGTAAGGGGGGATCGAATGTACGCAGTCTGACCTACATGTTTAAAAACATAGCGCGACTGTTTCCAGATGACCCATGATGTACTTCACAATTGAAAGAGGCGCAGACAGTTTAAAGAGTCATTTTGCTTTATTCCATCATACCCCAAAGTCAAAAAATAGTAAATCTTTGGCTCCAACGTTAAATTTCAATAATATAGAAACTATTTTCGAATTAATTATCGTGTTGAATATTAAGTTGTCTATTCAGATGATCTCACTAAATATTTTTAGTTAACCAACAAAATTGTTTATTGTCTCGTTGGTTTAATAATTGGTCAAGAAAAAGTGTCTGAAAATATATATACATATACGTGTTTGATTGTATATGTATTTATTCTATAAGATTTCCTATCTTCTAATTTTCCTTTTTTCAAGAATTTAAACAATATTCTCTATCTTTAAACTTCAGCACAAGGAAAAAAAATTAATAGTATATCATTTTTTGGTTTTTGACCGGGTATTGTTTGATATTTGCATTGAAATTCAATTAAATTTTTTTTCAAAAATCTCAAATTAAGGAGTAAAAAAACGCTCTCTACTAAAAATAAATCCGTATTTAAAGATATTTGAATATGATACCTCTTGTTAAGGAGAAAAAAGTATTTAAGAACTAAGAATAGATTTCTGTTGTATAAGATATTCGAATCAATTATTATTATTATACAATTTATTCTCATTAACTCAGTTTCTTGCTCAAAAAGGGAGGTCAAAGAAGGATAAAAAAATTTAATATGTTTAAATTATCTACTTATATTAGATTTGTACATATTAAACAATCAAGTTTTGCAAATCTTTTTTAGAATTTCAATTCTAATTTGGAAAACAAAATAAATCATAATAATGTGTGTTTAGTCACTAAGTAGTCAAAATAGTGGATTAATCATTAACACGTTACCATAATTATAATATATTTAGTAGAAAATGGAAAACATATTTAATAAAATCCTCTCTTTCGTTAATGCAAAATTTCAAATTTGTTGAAAGTTTTGCTGGCAATCTAATCAGAAATATAATTGGCTAACATTTGCATGGTCCATTTGGGTGTCTCTATCAGTTTGGATCCTAATAATAATAACAAAAATTACGCGAATAAGCAAATATGTATTAGTTAATTAACTAACATAGTTATAGTCGTAATTAATTACGGTTTGCGTTAAATATGTATTTGTAATTACAATTTAAGTTTTGTATAATTTGTGCAATTTATACAAACATTGTGCATGAATCAAATTGCGTAGTGAAATATGCAAACACTTCGAATTGTATACAGTAGCGAAGCCACTCTGGCGAGGGGGTT
Source organism: Solanum medicagineum (assembly GCA_026153255.1). Classification (NCBI taxonomy): domain Eukaryota; kingdom Viridiplantae; phylum Streptophyta; class Magnoliopsida; order Solanales; family Solanaceae; genus Solanum; species Solanum medicagineum. The sequence goes on along the minus strand of JAPFFP010000008.1, from coordinate 3,094,020 downwards.
CATCTGAATCCCCTTTGACAAAAAATTATACTATTTGATACCTAATTAAGATTATGTTTTTATTTATATATAATATATGCCAAACACCCTTCTGCTAATTTGTGTGTTTGTTTTCCAAAATTTGAACCCCCTTCATTAAAATTTTGGTTCCGCCACTGATTGTATAGCAAATTATACAAATGTTATGCATGAATTGTATAGTGAAATATACAAACGCTATACAAAAACTGCAAACTATATGGCAAATTATACAAACATATACAAATGTTGCGCTAATTATACAAACGTTGTTATTTAGTTACAAAATGTAATTACCCAAACTATAGATATGAAGCATAATCAAGATATTTTTAAATGGTTATATGCGAAAAATCCTCTAATAATAATTTCACTTTAGCATCTCAATTTAAAACCACAATAAATAATTTAAAATATTTTATATTGCTAATGATTAATTTTATACTAATATTTAATAATATAATTTTCATTCCAATTGTCAATTCAAAGTTGAAAAAAGTGGAATTTTACTCCAAGATTGAGGGTCCTATGATGTTTTATTGTTTGACCAACTTTAATTTAATTTTATCTTATTTGATTGATGTAACAATTGTTGTCCCTATATGGCCAACTACCTCCAGCCATTTATTGCCAAATAAATCATTACATTGATACAAATTTAATTTAGTATCATTATGTTAAATTTAAATTAATTATAACCAATTATGGCTCAACAGGATTTATTAGTGCCGTTTAAGTAACGGAATATAATACATGACGATAATGCCAAGTCACAAAATCAATGGTAACATGTAAGAATGATCTATAAAGTGAGTCGAGAATTATAAGATTTTGAGTTAAAAATTTAGTTAATGTATAAATTAGATGGTTTTTTAATATTTATTTGTACGTTGATATAATAGAGTTATTCGATATCTACGTTGGTGGGAAGTATAAACACATCATAAAAGTCGGTTGGGTTGACAAATGACAGCCTGACACCAATGATACGTGTTTTCCTGGGAAGTAACTAGTATCTCGTGAAATTAGTTGGGTTAAACAAAGTAATTGTTTAATTTTCACATTGTTGCTATACTTAAAATTCATCTTCAAATAATTAATTTGTCTATCATTTAATTAATGAAACTTTTTGTAAGATTGTAAAGTTTGTTTTACTATTTAGGTAGTAGTTTCATAGTAATATTTGCCTAATCATGATTAATGTTCCATCAAATGAACCATTGGTGTAACAAGCCAGTTTTAAAATAAGATAAAATTATTTTAATACTTAATACGTGTCTTCTTTTTAAATTATCTTTTGTATCACATTTACTTCACAGTATACATGTATTTAACGCCCTTATATACATGTATCTCGAATACGTACAAGTCAAATTATGTGTAGTTTGAACGTAATTTGCATGTATTTAGGATTTCGCTGATGCTCTTGCTCGTTGTTCTCCACTCTTGCCCACTCCTCTCCTCTTTCGCTTGTTTCTCTCCCTGTATATTTGGTATCAAATATTCATGCATATAGTGACTTGGAATATGAAAGAATGGTGTATTAAACTTGAAATTTAGTACAACATTATTAGTTCGTGTCAAACTATAAAGTGGATTAATATTTATCGTAAAAATATGATGAAATTAGATAATTTTTTCCCTTTCGCTCTAAATTTTTCCGTATACTTCGTAGCATCAATTTCTGTATATGAAGCGTTGGGATATCGTTCGGCCCATTTGCAGACAATGGAACACTCATAGGCCCACTTTTTGAGTCCACACCATTTGGGCCTAAGGGAAAGCTTAATGGGGTGTGCTAGTTAGAAGGCCCATTTTGCTTCTTTTAACAAATATGACTAACTTTTTTTTACGGGATATAAATTCATACTTCAATATCAAATATTGAGTTTCCTTCTATTTTCTATCCTTTTTTTTTTCAAATGAATCTAAACTAACAACAACAACAATATTACCCCAATGTCTCAAAGGCTCCCGCCCATTGCAGGGTAAGGGGGGGTCGGATGTACGCAGCCTGACCCCTATGTTTAAAAACATAGCGCGACTGTTTCCGGAAAATGAATCTAAACTAACAATACAATATATTACAATATAATGGATAACGAACATTCAAACAAGATATAAAATCCATTCTACATATAATAAAACTTCTAAATAGGTTCAAATTCTTAGGGATCATTTGATTGATAATAGAAATAATATTATTAAATAAAATATATTAATTATGTACATTATTATTTGTTGATATATATGATGAAAATTTTAGTCAGTCAAAGATTTTGATATGTGTCTTTATTATTCAAATAGAGAATAAATAAAATTTATTTTTCTATATTTTAAGGATGACATTACTTGAGGGACATGCAACCCCAAATTTGGACTAGTCAAAGGGTGGCAGAGTGATGTGATTATTTAGTGCGGCTCCACTAATTAATAAATTTCCACTTGGAGGGGCAAAACACTACTCTATATTTTATTTTTTTCATTTATTTAAATTTATATTTTATTTTATTTTATTTAAATAATTAAAAAATAAATACTAATTTTTCTATATTACCTCTATTGATTAGATAAGGTTGGTTTGTGATCGGGAGGTCATGAGTTCAAACCTTGAAAACAACCTATAGGAAAAATGCAAGGTAAGGATAAGTAAAATAGACACTATCGGCAGTGGCGGAGACAGGATTATCTCTAAGGGAGTTCAAAATCTGAAAAAGTAACCAGACGAACTAATCGAAGGAGGTTCGACATCTACGACATATATATTAAAAAAATTAATCATGTATAAATTATATAATATATCCTCAAAGGAGGTTCGGACGAATCCCCTGCCAAAGGGCTAGCTCTGCCCCTAACTTATTGTCGGGCTCTTCCTTGGACCCCGTGCATAACGGGAGCTTTAGTGCACTGCGTTTGTCTTCTGCGTCTTTCCAGAAATAACTTTTTTATCTTTATCAAATAGTCATAAAGTTTGTATACATTTTATTCTCCTTAGACTCTACTTATGGATTTCACTGGTATGTTATTGTTGTTACCTTTATTGATTATACAATATTTAAACATGAAACAATAATTAGTATTAATGATAAAATAAAGTAATAATAATAAATTATATCTTAATTTTTTTAAACTAAACAAGTAAAGAAGAAAATATTTTTTTAAATAAATAAATAATTTTTTTCTCTCTATTTGTTTGCTTGAGCAAGAAGAGAAGACGTGGACAAAAAAAGTTGCTTATCTGAGATGCTCTTTACTTTATTGTTGACTAACTAAAAATTTCTGCCAAAAGGACCTATATTTCTCTATTATGTTCATTCAAACCCTTTTTTATTTTCAAACCTTTTTTGCTTTTTCCTCATCTTTCTTGTTTTGTACTTTTTGCTCTATATTTTAATGCAAATATTCATGACAAAAGTGCTAAATTCTCTTTTGGATAGGTCATGAAAAGAGAAAATTAAAAAGATTAAATAAAGACGAACATTTATTATATTAATTTTTTAAAAGTAATTTCATATTTATAAATATTCAGTATTATAGTTATTCAAGATAATTGTGTAGTGTATTTTATCGTATAAAGTAAAAATAGATATTTTTTTAGAGATATAGTCTCTTTTTATATCATTCTTATCGAAACGGTTATCTTTTTAACTTTAGCACTACAAGTTGTCAACCATTGTATATTAGTTATTATTTTTAAGAAAGATTTTACGTGGATAAGCAAACATAAGTTAATTAGCTAACAAAATTGTAGTTTGAATTAATTATGACTCGCGGCAAACATCTAGCTGTATTTACAATTTGAGTTTTGTATAATTCACGCGATTTATATAGAAACGTTGTGTGCAAGTCAAATTGTACAACGAAATATACAAATATTGCAAATTGTATAGCGAATTATACAAACGTTGTGCATAAACAGTATAACGTATGATACAAATGTATACAAATATTGCACAAATTATACAAAAACTGCAATTACTATAGTTACAAAATATAATTATTCAAAACATAGCTATAAAGTATAATTAAGGTATTTTTGAGTGGCTGCATACGAAAATTTCTTTCCTTTTTTTAAAGATCATATCACTAATTAATATTCCACGAGGAAATACACATGAAATTTTTATGTAAGTAATTTGATTGTATAGATATTTTTTAGGGAAATAAACTTAGATATTTTTTCTTATTTATTTATTTATTTATTAATACTAATATTTTAGGAGTGTCTAGAACGTAACGTTTATTAATGGTTTGTTTGGTTTATATTCTTTTTGAAGCTTTTGATTTCTTCCTTTTGTTGTTTTCCTTGTATTAGATTCTTTTAACTTTTAAAAACTTGTGATTTTTGTGAAAGATTTTGTGAAGTGGTGGGGATATTGTATTTTCGTCTTATCACCTTTCATTGAGAACAATATTTTGGAAACTTGTCACACTATTTTTTTTTCTTATTTAATATTAGCCACTTGAAATTATTAAATACGTCTAGAAATTGAATTTCCTTTTTGAAATTTTAAGGATTTGGAATTATATTTTGTGTTTGACAAGTAACCTTTGTTGAAAATAAAATATTGAGAGTCTTGATTATATTCTCAGTGAGGACATGATTTTAGATAAAGATGAGTGAAGGTCGCGTATTAGGGTATAAAGTTAATACGCTTGTAGAGGCAGGGTGATGTTTGGCCTTGTGATATTGTAGGTTAGTATGATTAGTTGTGCCTTTAATATCTTGTGTTGTTATTGTCCAGATTATATTTGCCATCTTTATTGTACTTATATATTATCATTTATTTTTCACTTTAGTCGATTTTCTTTTTTCATATCTAGTATCTTCTGCTTTTGGAGCTTGATATTTTTGAGACGGGGGTCTTCTGGAAACAGACTCTCTATCTCTATGAGTAGTGGTAAGGTCTTCATGCATTTTACTCTCCACAGACCCCACTTGTGGGATTCCAATAGGTATGTTGTTGTTGTTGTTGTACTAGTTAATATTAAAATGATTAAAAAAATCAATCTCGTGGACTAAATTTTCATTTTGTGCATACAGGGTCCAAAAAGAGTCAGACTAGCTATAAAGGGTATTGTACGTAGTTTTATCATATATTTTTGGAAGAAGTTGTTTCATAGTTCGAAGTTGTACATTTGAAGGACATGACAATAACTTTCGTTACATTTACATTAAGACTCGGCTTCAAAATTGTAAAGTGATAATGCAACTCATGCCAATTTTGGGTAAAATTCCGATTCTTGTATATACTTTAAAATCAAACACTTACGCGTCATTGATTATAGTATAAAAATCTTACCCTCACACCCCTAATGAGGTATATCCAAATATGTATATTGAAATAATAATTATTAAAAGATAAATGAGAATTATGTAATTTTATTTTATTATTTTATAGGTGTACTTAGTTTAATTAACTCCCAAGAAAAAAAGAATCTTTATGTCTATAAATTCGAGGATTTGATATTCTGAGTTTTGTCCAAGATAGATTTAAATAATTTATATGATTAAATACATGAAAATAAATTCAAATTAACGTTTTAAATGAAAAACAAGTCAATTAATTGCTTCTTACGTATTAGTTTTTTCATTCTCATCTTCTATTTAAAAAAAAAAACATGTGAAGCATCCTGTATAGCCTAAATTCAACTTAATTATCTTTCTTTTTTTGGAAAAATGACTTTCTTACCATTTTTTATGTATAAAAATACCATGATTAATTGGAAATCTCCTCTCAATTTCTAAGATATAGTTCAATTTTATGTAAAATAATAATAATAATAAATAAGAGAAAAATAAATTTTGTAGTAATATATGTCTTGTGTTGGAACGATTATATTTATGTGATTATAACACTTTTAAAATTTGCATATGTCTTAATATAACATTCACGTCGTTGTTATAAAATTTCTCATTAAAAATAAAATGACAAGTTTATAATATTGACGAGTCCTACTTTCGTAGGGAGTGGTCTCTTATATTATTTGGTCAACCTTCACGTGAAAAACTAACTTTAAAGATTGAGTTAAGTTCAATTTTTAATTTCTCTAACATGATATCACAACACTACCAATCTCAATTTCTCTTCTTTTTTTCTTCCGATCATGATACTCTATCTTAAATTACCCATGGTCTATATTTTTCATCGCAGAGTCATGTGCAAAGGTGGGATGCTTAAGAGTAAGGCGGAACATGGAGAGGAATTGAAAGCCACTTGACTGCAAGCAGAGAGACGTTCAACCACGACTGCAAGGAGAGGGTCGCACACTGACCTCTTAAGAGATGAATTGTCTCTTTATATTGTCTAAACAATTCTTACATTTTCAATTAATATTTGAGATTA
>JAPFFP010000008.1:3068810-3080950 GCA_026153255.1 Solanum medicagineum | reverse complement strand
ACTTCACAATTGAAAGAAGCGCAGATAGTTTAAAGAGCTATTTTGCTTTATTCCATCATACCCCAAAGCCAAAAAATTAGTGAATCTTTAGCTCCATCCGAGATTGATGGAAAAGGAATTTCTACTATATATATATATATATATTTGTATTGTATTTAAAATATATGTCTATATGGAACTTATGGCCGGATTTTATACGCATACTATTATAAATAACGATATTATAATACATTGAATATATTATTATTATTAATTGATTTCTTAAAAAACATCAATCCAAATCAATAGTGAGGTTTAAAATTAAAAGGATCTAAAAAAGACTTCAAAGGGCATAACATTTCTATTTTAACGATAATTGCTAAATTAGAAATATGTAAAATGTATGTATACATTTGTAAATATGGTTATGATCTTCAAATCGAATATGATGTTTCTTTTTGGCATCCCATCATTGAAAATAATAAAACAATTTGTCTTTATTTAAAAAAATCATTAATCTGCCTTTATGAATTTAGGTATGCATTTGCTTTCAATATTACTTCTCTGATAATTTGATACAATAAGTCTCGAGAAGTATTTCATTTTTAAATTTTGATTATAATATATCGTATTTATTATAACTGTGCAAACTGAACACAATTAATTTTTTCAAACCTAAAAAATTCTAACCAAACTCTTTTAATATATAGTTGAAACACTTCGTTTTTAAGTTTTTGCTATAATATATCGTATTTATTATAATTGTGCAAATCGAACCCAATTAATCTTTGAAACCTAAAAAGCTCCAACCAAACTCTTTTAACATGTAGTAGTAAAAACCTTAAGCTGTCCCTCTCCCAACTAAAAAGGCTTTTGAAAAATGTCACTTTGTGAAGCCACCTAGAGAGTTCTTCCAAAAGTAATAAATAAACCAAAAAGATAAAATTGTGGAAAAAAAAAAAAGGTAAAGTTGTCGTGAAGAACTTCACTTCTATTATTTAATTTAGTTTCATTTTCATATTTTTTTATGATAAAAATTAGTGAAACTTTGAGTATGATAAGGTTAAACATCAAATTTATAGTCTAGTAATTATTATTTAGATTTTAATTTATTTATTTGATTCGGAGTGTAATAATCAAATTAATTAATATTTGATGTGAATTTGGATAAAAAAAATTAATTTATAAAAATAAAATTATGTATTTAGAAATTATATAAAAGGTATTATAAATTATAATGTTAATAATTTAACATATTTTAAAAAATTATAGTACAATTATTTGATGATAACTAAGACAAATAAATTGAATGATAAACAATGTGTGGAGCAGGAGTAAGAATTTTATTTTGGAAAAAACATTATTTCAAGGACTACAAAAGATAATTAGGGATTAAAATATAAAATTCTCTATCAAAATAAACATACTTTATAAAATAAATTTTAAAAATGTATGAGTTTTTAACCATATTAATTACTTTTTTAAAAGTTTTGTAACAAATTAAATTTTAAATTACAATAGTATTCTTTTGTCCTAAGAGCATGGTTAACTAGACATGTAAATTACAAAAAGAAAGTTTTTGAAAACTTATAATTTAAAGCAAGTTATAAATACTCATGTATTATACATTATCTCATTAAGAATAACAATTTTAAAAATAAATTTTACTCAATGTAGAAAAATGTTGCTCTCTATATTTTAATTTGTTTTCTTAGTTACTATTTGTAAAGTAAAAGATATTTTTTCACCATAACTTTTTCAAATATTTTTTTGATATTTTATCAACTACTACGATCTATAATAATTTTTATATAATTTTTAAATATTGAATCGTTAACTATTGTAGCTTGTAATACTTTTTATAAAGTTTTTAAATTTTTAATAATATTTTGAATCATTAATTATATTATAACTTATATTATTTTTATATAATTTTAAAAAAATAAGTTTAAACTCACATCAAATATGAATTTGATTTTTATCCAAAGTAAGCCAAACAAACTCAAACAAAATTTTTTTGATTAAAAACTTTTTTCATAACTAAGAATTTACAAACTCATTCAATATATTTCTTAAAACAAGAACAACATGTCCTGTGATAAGTTTTTGAATTGCAGTGTTGAACTTCCCAAATCAAGCTCAGAAGACTATTTTATACCATTAAACGACTGATACAATCGACATACAAAGTTATCAGAGCGACTTATACAATCGACATACAAGGTTATCAGAGCGACTTATACGATCAATATACATTGTTACCAGAGCGACTTACACAATCGACATACAAGGCTACCATACTCTCTTTGAGCAACAAAACTAGTTGGTTGCTCCATATAGACTTCCCTTAAGATCGTCATGAAAAACATTCTTAATATTCAATTTTTTATTTTTGATCCTACAAGTGGGGTCTTGTAGGATAAAATATACGCAGACTTTATCATTATCTCATAGAGACAAAAAAACTGTTTCCAAAAGACACTTATCTAAAAAATATGAAGCCCTAAAAAGCAATATATTTTTTAAAAGAAAAAGAAAAAAGTAAAAATAAAAATAAAAAATAAAATAGCTAAGCATTTGTGAGGTGTTTGGTAGAAGATATTATAGATTTAATCCATGGATTATAAAGATGACATTATTTAATACTATGTTTAGTATGAATTTTGGGTCTATGTATAACTAATTCATGAATTTCCATCAATCTCGGATGGAGCCAAAGATGGACTATTTTTTGGCTTTGGAGTATGATGGAATAAAGCAAAATGGCTCTTTAAACTGTCTGCGCTTCTTTCATTTGTAAAGTAGCAGTTAGTCAATGCAACTTTCGACGCTCCTCATGGGTCATCTGGAAACAACCGCTTTATGTTTTTAAACATAGGGGTTAGGCTGCATACATCCGACCTCCCCTCACCCTGCAATGAGCGGGAGCCTTTTGAGGCACTGGGGTATGTTGATGTTGATGATGTATAACTAATTCATGAATTAGTTAATACACCCTACATGGTATTAGCTAATACCTTCCATTTAATACATGAGATTAGATAGATAAAGACAAAAATATCGCTCTAATTTTTTTATTTTCTTGATTTTATATTTGTAATTTTGTACAAGTAAATTTATTAATAAATTAACTTATGAATTTTATTTATTTGTGGGTTTATAGTCACATAATATAAAAAATTAATAAATTTATCATGTCAAATTTTTAAATTTTATTTATTTGTGGATTCATATTTACATAATATATAAAAAAAAAATTTTCATGCCATTTCTTTAATTATTTATTTTCAAATAATTCAAGTGAAAAAATAGCAAACATAATGACATAATTATTATTCTCCTAATCAATTAAAAATTACAGAAAAAAATTTATTTTAATCTAATTACATAAAATAAAAAATTTCATAATAATTAAAGTGTATAATTAAAAAAAAATATTTTAAATTTTTTTAAAATTAAATATAAAATTAAATAAAAAATAATAAACCAAACACAAGATTACTCATTATTCATTTTTTAAACCCAAATGAGGCCTTAGTCACACAATAAGTTGCCTATAAGTCATTAATCTTTGCTTTTTTTTTTTTTCGTTTGAGCTTTTACACCCCGCCCCCTCTACGCCCACCCCACCTTGCCCCTTTCAATGGCTTTTTCTTGGATTTTCGATTTCCGTGTCAAGCAAGCATCCATTTCTATCTTCCCTTGCTTAACCGATGGGCAATAGCCTTTCTTAGCTTACTCCCAAACCTCTTTTTTCACTATAATCCAAGTTATCATCAACACCCCGTTAGCCCCTCTCCACCCCCAACCCCCAACCCCCTCTTCTCTTCTCTTTTTAAGCTTTGCTTCACTTCTAATCTTCTCAAACCTAACACCCTTTTCCCCCTTCTAAGCAAAACTCTCTTTTTTTTCCTGTATGTTTTAGTTATTCCAGTGGTGGGTTTATCCCTGATTTTCATTTTCTTGGTTTTTAGGTGGGATTTGGTTGTTGTTTTATGTATACATGTATGTTTATTTGTTTTCTTGGTTTTTTAACCAGAAAAAACATCTTGGGTGTGTTTGATTTTTGAATTTTAGGCCGGAAAATGGAGCAAGAAGGTGCACTTGTTCTAAAACCGGCGCCGGCGAGGGCGGTGGCAGCAGCACCGCCGACGTCTTTAGCTCCGGGATTCAGGTTTCATCCAACAGATGAAGAGTTGGTGAGGTACTATTTAAGGAGAAAGGCTTGTGGGAAACCATTTCGGTTTGAGGCTGTTGCTGAAATTGATGTTTACAAATCTGAGCCATGGGAGCTTAAAGGTTGAATTTTTTAAACATTTTTATGCTGTATTTTTTGAATTAATATTTTTTTTTTTGCAGTTGGTATGAATTTTATATTTCCACAGCTTTGCATGTGATTTTTTTGATTGATTTTTGGTTTATGTTGTATGATTTTAGATTTGGTTGATTTTTTGAAGAGTTGCTTGGTTTTGAATTTTACTACATTTTATCACTTATCTGTGTTGTTTGAGGAATGAGTTAATTTCAATTGATTGCAGAAAATGGAGCTTGGTTTTTAATGGATTTTTTTTAGTAAGAAAAATGCATCGTTGAGGTTGATTTACCATAAAGATTGATTTTTTAGTATATGGATACAAATTTTGGAGTTCTAATTGTTTTTTTTCTTTTGTAAGTAAGAAAGATGCATCTTTAAGGTTGATTTTAACATAAAGATTGAATTTTTAGTATATGAATGCAAATTTTGGAGTTCTAATGAATATTTTTTTTGTAAGAAAAATGTTTCTTTAAGGTTGATTTTTACCATAAAGATTGATTTTTTAGTATATGGATACAAATTTTTGGAGTTCTAAGGATTTTTTCTTTGTGAGTAAGAAAAATGTATCTTTAAGGTTGATTTACCATAAAGATTGAATTTTTAGTATATGGATACAAATTTAGGAGTTCTAATGATTTTTTTTTTTTGGTGAGTAAGAAAAATGTATCTTTAAGGTTGATTTACCATAAAGATTGAATTTTTAGAGTATGGATAGATGCACATTTTTCGTTTTCGATGTTTTTGAAGAAGAAGGGTTGGAGGAGGAATTGCTGACACATAGTTAGAAGGTTTTGTTACACTCTAATAAGTTTATATATGGACAAGATCAATACTATTATTAGTTTAAAGACATCAGAGAAAATTCCAATGTTTGCAAAACCCAATGAAAAAAATATTTTAATTAACAGTCTACTGTTCGTAGTCTCTACGAAGATTTGTTCGTTGCTGACTTAAAGTTGTAATGCTGCTACATAAGAATCGCGTTTCTTCTTTGTTGGTTGTTATAGCTTCTGTGATGTTTTTGTTTGGATGTGTTGTCAATTTTTCATGTGATGATTGACACACTCCCCTCTTGAATTTTGTAGTCATTAATTTTTGATGAATTAACTTTTTTCTTTCTTGTGCAGTATATTCGGCTCTGAAGACCAGAGATTTAGAGTGGTACTTTTTCAGCCCTGTAGATAGGAAGTATGGGAATGGATCTAGACTTAACAGAGCCACTGGCCAAGGCTACTGGAAAGCTACTGGAAAGGATCGTCCTGTTCGCCACAATGCTAAGACCATTGGGATGAAGAAAACGCTTGTTTTCCATAATGGTCGAGCTCCTGATGGTCAGAGAACTAATTGGGTAATGCATGAGTACAGACTTGCTGATGAAGAATTGGAACTAGCTGGAGTTGTGCAGGTGCGAATTTAAATTTTGAAAATGCCTCAATTGTGAACCTACTTTCAATTGAAGTTGTGAATTAATGTGTGTGTTTATTTGCGAGGAAAAAGGATGCTTTTGTACTCTGTAGAATCTTCCAAAAAAGTGGATTAGGGCCTCCTAACGGCGATAGATATGCACCATTTATTGAGGAGGAATGGGATGACGAAGACACAGCTCACCTGGTTCCCGGAGGTGCGGCAGAGGTTGACGTGGCCATTGGTGATGAAGCGCGAATTGAGGGAAATGACCTTGACCAGGTTCATATTCTCGTGATCTTTAATGTGCATGAATTGTTGCATTTAATCCAAATATTGCCTATTGCCGCTCTTTGCGCCGCTGCATTTATGAGGATAAATACAACTTACTATTACAGGAAATTATGAATGCGGATAAATACAACTTCCGCGCTTTCTGCCACGGGCATTATTGCGTATCTATGGCACTTACTATTGCAAGAAATTATGAATGCTATTGTCGTTATGTGTAGATGCTGTGTTTTTTTAATTGCAAGAATGTTTGTTCTTTTAATTTGTCGTCTTTCTCCTCGTACGACTGCTTTCTGGAAACTCAAATCCTTTTAGGTTTTAATTGCGAATCGTTACATGCAGATGCAGTGTTTTTTGTCGTTTTCTCCGAGTATGATTATTCTTTGGAAAACCTAAAACCTTTTAGTTTTTAATTGCAAGAACATCTGCCACGTTTTAATTTCATTTGATTCTCTTTAAATATATTACCATTCTTCAGGAACAGCGGTTTCAGTTTGGACGCGGTCGACTGTTCTTTAGAAACCTAAACCCTTTTGGTATTTAATTTCAAGAACATCTGCCACATTTTAGTTTCTCTTGATTCTGTTTCTATTACCATTCTGCAGAAACCACTGTTTTGGTTAGACACAGTAGTTTCTCCATTAAATTATGTATAGTATTGTCTCATAACATGAAGGGAATTAGTGTTTCTGAGGTTTCATTTTAGCTCACTTTTGTCCGCTGAGAGGCACTAGCTGGCAGAGTGGTTGTTTTCTGTTTTCTGTATCCTTTTGGACTGGCTCCACATAATTATGTATCGGGGACATCTCATTGGCACACAGATCCTATATATGTCCTTAACATATTAGCAAGGGACTTACATTCCGTCTTTCCGCTCCTTTGTCTCCAAGTACTATTGTGTCCTTTAGAGTCCAAAACTTTCATCAATTTACTGGCCTGCACATTTCATGCATTAAGCTAGATACCTAACCTATATAAAGGCTTGAAGTGTTGTGGCCTGAGGTGGAGCAAACCGTGTAGGGTAAGCTCGAAAAATGTTGCTGCACCTGTGTCGGATTGTCTTAAAATGCACTACCTCTGAAGAATCAGACACACCCCGGTCAACATTTTCAAAGAGTCCGAGCAACATAGTGAAGCAAGTTAGTTAGCACATAGGTGATAATATGGCTACTTGCGGAGTATAAAGGGCTTGAATTATTTTTTTAGTTGAGGAGCAATCAAATATGTCATCATGGCTACTCCCTCTTTGCACTTCCAACCTGATGCCCCTATAGTGGTAATGTGAGGGGTGGCCTGAAGCGGAATTGACTAGTGGTGCTTAGTCAAAGTTCTAGTAGGTAGTCATTGCCTTCCAATTACATGCCAGGTGTGCCTAAGCATAAAAAAAACTAAAAAACCATTTGAATCTACTGAAGTTGTGAAGTTAAGTGTTAAAGGTGTCTTAACATGATGTCCTACGTACACCCTTATGTTCATGGTTATGCACCGTCTCATTCCATATCTAAGTTACCTTCATCGTCTTTTAAATTGATCAAACATTGTTGTAAATCATTCATTTTTTTATCCTCAAGTGGTGTATCCCAATAATCAAAACAAACCCTAGGAAATAAACTTGAACTTGCAAATCTATGATGTCTTTAGCATTTGCTAGTATGGTCGGCTGCAAGTTTGTTCAGTGATCATTGTACTTGTGGGTGGAACGATTGTTATCTCGGAGCTCGTGCTGATTGACTTTGCATACCTGACGCTTCAGAAATAAATTATTCTAGTCTTATAGATACAAAGAAAAAGGAGTTTGTAGTTCCTGTTATATATGTCTGTCTTAAATTTCTGTTCAAGAAAATTTTCCGATCTTTTGTGGTTTTGCTGGTGAGTGGTGCTAATGATGTATGAAATTAATTAATAGCTAACTTGCAGCGGAATAGTTTTTACAGTGACAAGTGAAAGCTTGTGAAGTGGAAAAGTAGTTTGAAATTTAATCTGTTCTCTTCGATTATGAAGTCTCTTAGCAATGCTCGTCAGCATTTTGCTTTGTTTCTTTGAGAATTCGACTTTGAGGCATTTATCTGCTCATATGCCATGTTTATGTCGTGTTTTGGGACTTCTCTTTTGATCGTTAACTGTTGGATGTTCAAAGCAGGATGCGCGAGGAAAGGCTCCTTGCCAAAGTGAGAACCTGCTTGAGGCTCGCGCTCTTTCATTTGTCTGCAAGAGGGAAAGGTCTGAAGAAGAACTCGAACCACTCTCTTTAGCTCAAAGCAAAAGATCCAAGAATGATGATCCTAGCTCTAGCCATGCAAATGGTTCGGAGGATTCAACCACGAGCCAACAAGATCCACCAACAACGATGATGACGACAAATTACTCTCCACCTCTCTTAACGTTCCCTTTGTTAGAGTCCCTTGAGCCAAAAGAGGCTCAACCTTCTAACTCCCTTAATTTTGACTCTTCCAATCTTGAAAAATCTGTTCCTCCAGGTTACCTGAAGTTCATTAGCAATTTAGAGAATGAGATACTAAATGTCTCCATGGAGAGGGAAACCGCGAAGATTGAAGTGATGAGAGCTCAAGCTATGATCAACATTCTTCAATCACGCATCGATCTCTTGAACAAGGAGAACGAGGACTTGAGGAGACTCGTCCGAGGGGGTTAGCTGGTAACGACATCTCCATGTAACTCTAGTCAGCAGAGGTCCCGTTGCATCGGAGTCTTTCATTCGTAAACCTGTCTTTTAAGTTAGAGAAAAATGGCTGGCTATGTATAACTTTATGTAGCTTTGCTGTAAACTTGTACCTATGCACAATTAGCTATCAACATAATGTTGTCTGGTTAACTGGTTTAAATAAAGTTACGCATCTCCAGTTGCAATCTGGTTTTTCGAAAACGAGGCAGTGATAAGGTCTGTGTCTTTTTAGACTCTTCTTGTGGAATTTCAGTTGCCGTTTATCTTCCAACTCTATTTGACCATAGATTTTGGTCAAACTTGGCATCAAAATTTTTTCAAATTTCTTTGACAGAAATTTCAGTTTCATCCAAAGGCGTTTAGTGTATGCTCTACGAGTATTTTAATTTACTAAAAAAAAATTTAATTTTTAAATGTTTATCAGCAAGCTAAGCAAAGTATTATGCATGTTTAGTTTATTTATCCAATTTAGTGTAAGATATGATCTATGTACCCAAAGTATTATAAAACGATGTATTGAAATATCATATTTTTTCTTAATAGAACGATTATACGAAAAGTTCAACGCAATCGATTTTTATCTTCAAGGTTGCACAATAAAAGGTGTTAGAGAATCATATTTTTACTACATAAAAATGCAAGAACTTTAACAAATTTGGATTATTGTGTGATCATCTTATCTAAAAAAAATTCCCGTTCATTGAACATTGTACCAACGCATGCAAATGTTCGGACTTCACTTTTTCCCAGCCACTCAATCTCTAAGTCCATCAAGAAGATTTAAGCTCGTACATAAGGTTTAATAAAATAAAAGTATAATCGAGTAATTAAAATATATTATAATATTAAGTTAAAGTTTGTGATTCTTTTGTTTGCATGTGTGATGATCACAAAATTCAAGGTTTTGTGATACAATCTTTGTCCTTTAATTTTGGAGTCGGAACCATTAATTTAGCGAAGAACGTACAAATTTTATTCTCAGAGGTATGCAAAATTTAATATACACTCATAAAAGTAAATTCTGTATAGTAAGCTTTCACAGAAAATAAGTTATTGTTATAACAAATTATTCAAAAATATACTAAGATGATTTGTATTATTTTTATATACCTTTTTTTCCCCTTTTTATCTTTTTTTTTTTTTAAAAAAACCAATAATCAATAAAACTCTTCTATTTGTTCTTATCTTATCCCATCCCTATTAGATTATTATACGTGTTTTGCACATGATCAAAGTGAAAAAAATTAAATTTAATTATACACTTATAAAAAGATAAATAATTCACTAGTTTTAATAAATTATTTATTTATAAAGGTCTTATATATAAAAATTCTATAACTAATTACAACCCTTAGTAAATTAGAATTTCTTTAACCACGGTAGGATATATTTTTAATTCAAGGAAGAAATAAAAATCTAATAAATAAAAAAGATTTAAAAGTCTTTTCATGACTATAAATTCTTATTTTATCACTTGTTTTCATATATTCTAAGTGTTAATATTATGAATATAATTAAATAATAATTTAAAGAAAAATAGTGAAAATAATAATTTTATCTAAAATAGAGTCTTTTTTAATGAAGAACAAAAAATTCAAACAATATTTCTAAGACCTTTACGCTTTTAATATAGTACAAATGGATAGATAAATAGATATTGATATTAAATTAAACAAAAAAATACGTATTTTATTTATTTCTTCTAGAAAACTTGTCAAAGGGGCAAACTAAAATATTTACGTCATCAATATACGAATTATTTTTCCTTTTAAACTACAAACTCATCAAATTTCTGCTTTCCAACTAAGTTCAACAATGGCTTTTTTCCAAGTCCATTAAACCCTAAATTTCACTTAACCCTCAATTCCTAAATCTCAAATTTCTGCATCAATTTTTTTCTCTGTGTTAAGTATAAGGTTTAGATAATATTTTTATTTTTGTGAATTTTTTGAATTTTTTTTAGCGTGGTTGATGGAATCGAGAGGATCGTTGAAATTATTGGCGCCGGGGTTCAGATTTCACCCGACGGATGAAGAATTGGTTCGGTATTATCTCCGCCGGAAAATCTATGGAAGGAGCTTTAAGTCTGATCTTATATCGGAAATTGATATTTACAAGGTTGAACCATGGGATCTTCCTGGTTAGTCGCTTTTAATTAAGCTTTTATAGATTATGATTCGTTGATTGTTTGTATAGATCTATGGACTTTGAGATTATGTATTGTTAATGGGTTGGTTAGTTGAGGTAAAGGTTAAGATTTAAGGGGTTTATTTTTTTTTCAAAAATTCATTGGTTGCTTGCTAAGAATTTTGTAAATTAGTTAGAACTTCGAGTTTTGATGGATAGAGTTACCCGATACGTTGTGCATGGTGTGTGAGGTAGCTGGGTGATCTCAGAAGTGGGGTCTGGTGAGGAGGGTTTGTATGAGATAGAGAGGCTGTTTCTGATGGACCCTTAAGCTCAAAAAAAGGTTTGTTAAGAGTTTTGTAAGCTGTTAGAACATTTAAGCATTGGTGGACAGAGTTATCCAGTACGTGTCTTGATAAGAGAGGCTGTTTTAGACGGTTCGGAACTCCAGCGCACTGATTGAGCTAACTAGAAGCAGGAACTCCTATTTAAGTAAGGCCAGCTGTAAACAAAAAAAACAAGAGATTCGTGGTTGTACCGATACCAGTTGACAGCAATTGGCCAGTTTCCTACAGTTGACTGATTGATCCATAAGAGCGGTAAGAGATGATATTTACAAGGACAGGAAGCGGTATCGAACAAGAAGAGCTGGAAGCGAAGCACCCTTTGAAAAGCTTCTATTGAAAAGCTTCTATCTGACAGGAGGAAGTACTCAACTAGTGAATGAAAGGAAAGATGACGCCCAGGCGAAGTCAACTTATTCAAGAGTCCTCTTTAATTCAGGTAACTAATGTTGCGCATCTATCTACCAGCAAAGACAGGTTAGAATGGTAATCTATGCTAGGAGTGCCCCTTACCTTAAAGATCAGCTGTTCGCTCTTTTTCACGGAGTGAGGGAGCAAAAGAGAGTAATGACATCGTACGTACCCCTACCCTAGAAAGGGTGATGTGATTAGCTTGCTTGAACGAATCTGCTCTCTTTGCTGTGAACAAGAGGAAGCTCTGCCGATGAAGCAGGCGACGGGTAAATGCTTTTTTTGAGTTCATACCAGGATCCAGGGAAAAGTTTTTTGCTCACCCCGCGAAAGGCGCATGGGTTGACTCTATTTCAATCTATGAGTTAGCAGGTGAGAAGGAAAGACTAGTGCTTAGAAATCCGGCTGACATTGAGCTTAAACTAGCTGCTGCCATTGAAAGAGAAGAGAGCTCCGTGACTTCCGGGCTTAGCTCTTTTCCGGTGCAGATGAATAAACCGGTATTTTCTCTTTCAGTTGCTGCTCCGGGGAAAGAAGTTTAATTTGCTAAAGAAGAAGATTCCCGCTCGAGAGAAATTCTTTTTAT
>JAPFFP010000008.1:3038622-3054959 GCA_026153255.1 Solanum medicagineum | reverse complement strand
GGTGGGGGGGGGGGGGGGGGGGGGGGGGGGGGGGGGGGGGGAATTGGGTGAGTTAGAATAGAAATAGGTGAAAGAAATAAAATTTTCAAAATGTAAATTATTTTTTCATAAATAAATTTGTAATCTTATTTTATTTGGAAAAAAATTTGGGGAGGGGGATCGTAATATGGATGGGATAAAAAAATCAATTTGAAATTGGATAAGAGTTTTCGAAAATGTTTTCCTTAACTTTTGGAAGGAAGTCATTTTCCTTAAATTTGAGGAAAATAAGAAAATATTTTCCAAAACATTTAAGCAAACCAAACATGAGAGAATGAAAAAATATTTGCTGAAAATATTTTCCTCCATACCAAACACACCCTAAATGCTATAACTGTGAGAACAAGGGACATTTTGCTTATGATTGTCCTGAGCCTAAAAAGGTATATGACCTTATTAATACTTTACGTAGTAATGTAAATGTTTCTTGTTCTGCTTTTTTAATTGAATCACTTTCTATATAAATTGTAGACATAGGAGTCACCAAACATATAGCAACGGAAAGAAGTGCTCGACGAATTTCGAGAGGATCCAAATGGGTGTATGTAGAAATAACTCCAAAGAAGAGGTCAAAGAGATTGGTACCTGCAAACTTGAAATGCGAGATGACCGAACTTTGTTTCTACGTGATGTAGTATTTAGCCCATCAATTCGTCGAAATTTGATCTCCATCAAAATGTTGATTATGTTAGGATTTAAGTTTTACTTTCATGAACATGGTATGGACATGTATTTAGCCAAGACAAAATATTGCACTGATTATTTTTGTTATCAATTTTTTTTGTATTGGATGTTATTTAGAATAGCAGTAATAATAGTGTTAGTTTTCCCTTATTTACGTCTTTTAATTTTGAGAATGATGTAAATATATGGCATATGAGGCTCAACCATATTGGTTAGCAAAGAACGAATCGGTTAGCCAAAGAAGGTTTACTTGACATAATTGATAACATAGAATTATCTACTTGTGAATCTTGCTTAGCCGGAAAAACTCCTAGAAATATTCATTTGGGAAGGCACAAGGATTGATACTCCATTGAAATTAATTCATTTTGACATTTGTGGTCCAATTAATGTAAGGGCAAGACATGGTGCTATTTATTTCATCACTTATATTGATGATTTTACTCGATTTGGTTATGTATACTTGATTTCTCATGAATCTAAAGCTTTGAGTTGCTTCATTACGTTTATGAACTTAGTTGAGAATCAACTGGACAGAAAAATAAAAGCTCTAAGAACTGATGAAGGAATGGAGTATTTATCTGATGAGTTTAAACAACTATGTGATGAAAAAGAAATTTGAAGGCAATTAACTGCTGCTTAAACTCCACAACAAAATGATGTTGCGGAACGACGAAATAGAGCCTTATTAGAAATGGTTGGGTCAATGATGACACAAGCAAAATTGCCAATCACCTATTGGGGTGATGCTTTGCTCACTGCTGCTTTTGTATTTAATCGTGTCCCTTAAAAATCAGTTATGACTATGCCATATAAGTTATGGACTAAATGTAAGTCCGTTTTAAGCATTGTAAAGGCTTGGGATTGTGCTTCTTTTATTCATAATCCTTCTTCCCAATATGAAAAATTATGTCCAAGGGGAAGAAAATATATCTTCATAAGATACTCTGAACAATTTGAGGGTTATGTGTTCATAGGTGAATAAAATAGTGGCACTGTAACGAAAACTGAACCACGTGATGTCACATTCATACAGAATGATTTTCCTAAGCAAGGAGAGATAGGCCATGACTTATCTCTTTATAAAACTACGATCCAGACTTTTTCCGCTGCCAAAGATTAAATGAATTTGAGTTGGAGTCATCTTAATGATAATGTATTAGTTCATATTTCCACAGAGACACCACATGTGTCAAATACTAATGATATTACTGGTCCGAGTGGGAGTAACTTACAAATTGATAAATCAATTTGTCAATCTCAACCTCGATGAACAAGTCATCCAAACCTTCCTCGTTGTTGATTTGAGATTGAAGGAGAAGCATTTATAGTTACTCCAGATGATGAAGATCCATGAAATATAAATGAGGCTCATACATGTCCTGCTAAAGAAAAATGGTTAAAAGCAATGGAAGAGGAAATGGAATCAATGAAATCTAACCAAGTGTGGGAATTGATCTTCTTTGATTGTACAAGAATATGTGGAGCTCAGCATGTCTGGAAGCATAGGAGAACGTTCGTTTGCTGATATTATTACCAGTATTCGATACTGGGTCATTCATAGCATTACTATACCTTCCCTATTCATTGCGGGTTGGTTATTTGTCAGCACCGATTTAGCTTAAGATGTGTTTGAAAGCCCACAGCCAAATGAGTACTTTACAGAGAGCCAACAAGGAATTCCGTTAATAACTGGCCATTTTGATCCTTTGGAACAACTCGATGAATTTAGTAAATCATTTTAGGAGGCCCTAATGACTATAGATCGAACCTATCAAATTTTTACAGTACGATGGTTGGCTGTTCACGGCCTAGTTGTACCTACCGTCTTTTTTTTGGGATCAATATCAGTAATGCAGTTCATCCAACGATAAACTTAATTCGAATTATAGAATTATAGAGCTACGATACAATCAAACCCGAACGAACAAAATATTGAATTGAACAGTACCAGTCTCTATTGGGGGTTATTACTCATTTTATCTACCTATAGGCCGAAAAGCTGTTGAAAACAAATGGATTCTCAAAATCAAGTATAAGGCAGATGGTAGCATTGAAAGATTCAAAGCTTGTCTAGTAGTAAAGGGGTACAAACAACAAGAAGGAATTTATTATGAAGAAATTTTCTCACCTGTTGTATGTTTTACTTCAATAAGATTAATTTTGTCTATAGTTGCTACATTGGATCTTCAATTACATCAAATGGATGTAAGAACGATATTCAGATGACAGACCTTGATTTCCCAGTTTAATAACCGAATCTAAAGCTTTATCCATATTCTCCTCTCTTACAAACCCATCAAGATCGAAGTTATTGTACGTAATTGAATCAGGAAAAATCTTTGAGACTGCATCTTGTTTAGAAACTTAGCTGCCCTTGAAGCATCAGCAGACCTGCAATAACCCCTGGTAATAGTGTTGCAAGTCACAGTACTAGGTTTGATACTTATGATAATCATCTCATCCCATTGTCTCAATGCATCTGATACACAACCTTATTACAAAAGCCATTGATGAGAATACTGTAAGTAATATAATTAGGAGAAATATTTACAAAGATCATCTCATCCTTAACCTGAAAGCTTTTTCCATATCACCAACCTTAAAAAAATACATCCATCAAGCCGTTATATGTCATAACACCAAGGTTGAGGGTTTCTCAGTAGCATGGCTTCAAACAGGGTTTGTGTTTTGTCCATGTTTTTTTTTGGTAGGAAAAAGACTTGTAATATATATATATATGCATCAGTACAAGGTCATGGCAGTTGCAACTTTGTCTGTTTCTAGCCTGTTTTCCACAAACAAGGGAGGAACTTTATATTGTAGTAAAATATTTGCTTCTCTTAATCTAGCCCCCTCTTTTGACAAAATATCTGCCATGTGGTTGGTTTCCCTGAATCATGCTGCACCTGAGGGTTCCCCAGTTGAGCTAAAAGGTCCCTGCAATCACAAATAAGTGATGAGTATGCTGGATGATCATGTGTTAGCATGTGTATCAGTGTTTGGCAGTCTACACTTATTTCCAGTGGCATGAGGTTTTTCACTAGTGCCAATTCTAGACCAGTTCTTAGGGCATAGAGCTCTGCTTCTAAGATGTCATTTTGATGCGAGTTGCCCATGAATCCTATGACCCAATTATCATTCGTGTCTCTGATTGTTCCTGCATAACCACTGCAGTTCGCGTCAATCTTCGTGGACCTGTCTGTGTTTAATTTATATCCCTTTGAAGGTGGTTTCCATTTGGTGAATGTTGGTGTCACGCCCCGGGAGGGTACCCTAGACGTAACCGGCACTCAGAGACTATTGCTAGTCCCCAAGTGAACCACTTGGCCTCATCACATTCATTCATTCACAATTCTACTAATCAGCGGAAGACATAAGGAAGTAAATGGACACATCTCATTTAGTTTCAAAATAATATTATAAATGAAAAATTTAGTAGAAAGAAACTAGCTCAACAAGTCTTAATATTAACATCCAACTCTAGTCTATGAAGCCTTTATCACTATCAAGTGGTGTCAATAACAGACTCATGGCTACCTCAATCAAAATAAATCTAATCAAATCTAACTTTAAAGCAAGATGAAATAAATATAATCAATCTTTCAAAGTAGGGGAGGTTCACCAATTAGCTGAACGTCTCAATCCCCAACGATGCGTCTGTTGACAATCTTAAAATCTTCTATCTACATCATGAAATGATGCAGTCCAAAAGGGGACATCACTTCGTGGAATGTACTGGCTTATAAATTAGCTGAATGAAACTAAAACAGGTAGAACAATATAGAAACAACAATTAACTCAACATAGAAACCAATCAATATGTTAAATGTCTATCTAAAAGCAAGAATAAAGAGTAGACAAGTGACCCATCAACCAATCAACTCATCAATCAAATCAGACTTGTCTCAGAAGGACTCATCTCGACTCATCTTATCATATTTGATCTCATCTCATCTCATTTCGACTCAGATTACTCAATTTGGGAACTTTTGGGGAGTTTCTCTTAACCGATAACAACTACTTATGAGCCAGGGGTTGTACAACAATCACGCTGATGTTACCACAGTCATTCCATACTTGTCGGGTAAGGAACGAATATGATCCACGAGGAATTTGAACTCTGTCTTCCTCTATTGTTTCAGAGATGTAAACTCGAGAGGGGACCATGAGATGTAATGGTTCAATCCTCTCCTACGTTGGGCCGGCTTAGGTAATGAGTGCAAGTGGGACTCACTTTTACTCATTTCGGTGCTCGATACTCCTCGTAAGACTCAATGCTCATAAGACTCCTCGTCACCATCTCAAGTAGCCTCATGGAGGCACTCATCTTCTCAATTAGTCTCATGGAGACACTTATCATCTCGTCAACCCAAACTAAAGGGGTTCTCTATTATATAGGGACTTTAACTCATCTCAATGAATTCAATTCTCATTTAAGAACTCAAGGACTCAGGTCATTAATTAGAAGAAGTCATTTAGACAGAACTCAAGAACTCAATTATGAAGACTCATAGGATCATCAAGCTCAAATAACTCAATCTCATACTCACATTATGATCTCCATTAACATACTCTTCAAAAAGTTAACATATAGGGTTTATACAATATCTCATGAAAAATAATCAATTCAAGAAAACAGGTTTATGATGATCACAACATATGAAAAATACATGTAGTAAATATGGTTTCTCAAGAAAATAATCAAGAGTCATGCATGTAGACTCAAGAACCTTCAACTCTCATCTAAGACCATCTATGGGTCACATGAGAGAACAATCTCATGCTTTTGTTTAGCCTTACATTCCTGAAATGTTGATATTACCATCAAAATTTGATGAATACTAGCTTTGTTGGAGAAAATCCTCCATCTTGGTAGTTATTTTGAAGTGAAAGAACATAGAAAGACATTGTTTGAAGAACTTCTCTTTGATTCTTGAATTCTTGATCTAGAATCTTTAGAGTTCTTGATGAAGAATCCTAATTCTTGAAGAAGAAGAATCAATAAATCCTTTCTTGGGATTCTTGAATTTATTTTCTTAAACCCCTAGGTTATAATTTAAGATTCCATTAGAGATTCATGGATAGATGAAAAATTCGGGTTGGGTAGATTGAAATTTATGAGGAATAGCTTACCTTGAGAATGAATCTTGAAAGCATCCTAACTTGATGACTTTCTTGATGATTCTTGAGCATTTATGTTTAGGAGTGAAGGAAAGAATTTTTGATTATGAAAAGAGACGTTTTATGCATTTTGGGACCTTAAATAGACCCCCAAAGTTTTTGGGATAAAAGTATCCTGAAAATAAAAATAAAAAACGTCATTTATCGCATCCACAAAGGGTCCACGACCCGGTGCTGTCGCGAATCTTCAGACAGCTCTATAGGTCCTCAGTAAAATGGTCATAACTTTCTGCTCCGAACTTTGATTAAGGCGAAATTAGATGTGTCTTTAAGCTAATTCAAATATCGAAGATTTAATATATTATGGGTTGCCTAAATTGTTATACTTTAGGAGATATGATCATTTGAAGTTGACTCTTCTTTCACCTTATACAATAACTTAGTTGGCAGAATTTCTATAGACTTGGCTTGATGTAAAAGATCCCTTACATTCGTTTATTAAACTTAGGATGGGTTGAGAATTGACCATAATGCCCCTCAAATGAAAATAATTTTTTTTTAAAAAAACACAAGGCATGTCCGCGTCCTAGGCGCTTCGCGCCTTGGGTGCGCACAACCACTGTTTTCTGCCTTGGATCAAAAAATTATTTTTTGGTCTGAATAGCTATAAAATTCGAACGAGACCATTCTCCTGCTCAATTTTCCATGCTAACTGCATATTCAATCTGGATTTGCAAATGGAGCATGGGGAGACGCGTTACGCACATATCTCTACTCTAGGGGCATTTTGGAAATTTTACCGGGCATTACATCATCTCCCCCTTGGGATCATTCATCCTCAAATGATGAGTAAAGTTAGATATCAAGGCACAAATAGACTCAAAACTCATCCCAGCATTCACATCTATCAATCAATGTTTCGACTTCTCATCAACATCAACAAACTCTACTCAAACTCAGGAATAGACACATCAACTTAGTTAAGGGTAAGGGCGTTACTTTCAACATTCTCATCATTAGGCACGAATAACTATCAAGACTCTTCTCATCAATCACTCAACAAATCAAACTATCGGCCCATTCGGACGATCATGAATTATTCAAAATAGATAAATCGGTTTAGATCAAGAGTAGAGATATTCTCTTAGACATTTTCAGCATCAAGCACAAATGGAACGTCGAAACTCAATCAATTCGAATCGTTTAAACACTTCGACAATCAGTCCTTCAAACTCAGGAAGGAAACTATCAACTCTAATCAAGAATGGGACCATCGATACATAAGACTCTATGTACAAGTCTCAAGCTTAGCACTTCATCTTAATTGTGCTCCTTTTCATGGCACTCTACTCTATCAACTTAGGTTTATAGCTCATATTCAACCCTTTACCTATCCACATCCTCTTATTCCATTCAAGCCTACTTCTGAGCCTCAAGGTGCTACCCTTAAGACAATCATATTCATACAAAGCTAATCCTCAATACTAAGCTATTTACTTCCACAGGGGCTTTTCATTAAAAGATCACTAGTCTTTTTCGCTGCTTCACTATCATGAAGTCTTCGATAATCTATCATCAATACTCGCATAACAATGACCACACATTCAATCCTATCACTCTAACCACTTCAATTCTGTCTTCGAATTTTCAAGCCTACTTAGCACTTCTACCTCCACCATTCAAAGAGCTCCCATTCAAATACACACCAACATACTCTTACCTATCTGTTGTACATAATAAAGTCTCATCTCTCTCCTCCTCCCTGTCTCTACCCCTATATGACACAAGTACAATACTAATGTCACAATAAGGATACATTCACACCTCATTATCTATCCTCATTCTCCGTCTACTATCATCGACATTTCTATCAAGACATGGGAAGACAGGATCACTCAAAGAATTTGGAACAAACAATCATTAGCATGAATCAATCGAGAAATCTCATCTAAGGAAAGTCATAATGAAATACAATCTTCCTCATCTATCAAGACTCATTCTGAGTTCACAGCATGTAGTATAAAACTTAGGTGACATCTCATTCAACATAGGACTGAAAACTCTTAGATCCATGAGGCCAGATCAAAATTAATGAATAAATTCATCGCTTTTCATTCTCAAAATTCAACCTGAATAACAATCACCAAGTGGTATATGGGACTAGGCCATGGGCATGGCAGTCGTATACTAGACGAGAATAGAGCATCACCTCAATGGAAGAATAACGAACGTATGATATGACAAGGAAACCAATGTCTCATCTCGATCAACCAATCTCTATCAAAATCAATATCTACTTCGATTTCTCACGTCGCCCTCTCCCCCTTAGCTCAAGGGTCAACTCTCAAGTTTGCGAATCAATTCACCTTTCTAAGCTATACATACATATCTCCACATGGTCAGGGAATCATTATCCACAAGAATATCTTAAACTCTACTGTTATACTATAGTCGCATATATATAAATAGTTACTAAGACTATTTTCAAAGAGACTACTCTTAGCTTCCTTCTGTAGCTATGAAAATCTTCTCTATATTTGATGCTCTGGTGGCGTACATGACCACTTTCCACAAATCTTACAATCTACCATCTTCTTTTGCCTACTAACTCTCAACTTATGTGCTCTCATAAACTTATTTGTATGAGACTTCGACTATAAGGGAAAACCTCATCATCGTCTATCCATGCGTCTCAATCAACTCAGTTGCTAGGAATGACAAGGAATGCTTACCTCAGCCTACTCCACATTGAAAACTCAAATATACTATCTAGATTCTTATAGAAGTCATAGCTTAGAACTTCACACATCTTTATACAATCATGGGTACATATCTTAAGTCTCTTCTTATTTATTGAGTTATCCTTGTTTCACTTGTCTTACCTAAGGGGGACTTGTGCTCTGCCCATAACATCACTTTCCTTACAATTCAGTACCACTTACCTATTCAGTCATATCTCCTCATCTGACTAAGGCTCATAACCCAATGAATCTCATGAATTCTCACTTAAAATTCATAAATCTAGTTTAGATCTATCACATTGAAAGCACTCTTTTCCACTATTCAACATCTATACTTCACCCTTAATAGTATGAATACTACAACACATCAACATAACTTCCTTCTAGTTTGAGCACACTCTATAACATCTTGACACTAACTCTCTCTCTCCTCTAATTACAAGCCTCAATCAATTATTACTCTCACTATCTCATCTTTTTCCTTATATCGTCATCATTATAGCTCTGGAATGACAGCTCTACTAAGGGTGATATAAGACCTCACATCTTACTCGTAGGTGGTAATATTAAACTCTTTAGAGACGTAAGTTTCTCTCTCATGGGTAACATCAGAAGCAAGTTTTGAATAAGAGGGTCTGGGTACAGCTACAACTAACTCAAATGCACGATTCATATGAGTATAGTGCATTCTTTCTAGCAATCAACTTAACACACTAGTCGACTTCTCTCAAGCCAGGTATAATCTCTCTACCATTCTGAATACTTTATCATAGGGGATCTCATCGATAAAAGTTTGAACATTACCGTCTCTATCACTTCATGGACGAGGCATAGTCGAAAGGTTAAGAGTAACGCATAAATCATCATAGGTTTCTTAGAGAATAGCTCCATTGCACGATTCGGATCATGAAAGAAGTGTAACAATTCCTAATGTCCTATAGCCTCTTGCTTATAAGGTGTGGTACACAGCACACCCATAAACAAGACTTTACTAGACACGGCTTTGTAGACTTCCTATGACACTTGAACTATGTGCTCTAATACCAAGTTTGTCACACCCCAGAAGGTACCCTAGATATAACTGGCACTCAGAAACTATTGTTACTCCCCAAGCGAACCACTTGGCCTCATCACATTCATTCATTCATACATTCTACTAATCAGCAGAAGACATAAGGAAGTAAATGAGCACATTTCATCTAGTCTCAAAATAATATTATAAATGAAAAGGCTAGTAGAAAGAAACTAGCTTAACAAGTCTTAACATCAGCATCTGACTATAGTCTATGAAGCCTTTATCACTATTAAGTGGTGCCAATGGCAGACCCATGGCTACCTCAATCAAAATAAATCTAATAAAATCTAACTCTAAAGCAAGAGAAAATAAATATAATGAATCTTTTGAAGTAGTGGAGGTTCACCAATCAACTGAACATCTCAAATCCCCAATGATGCGCCTGTTGACAATCTTAAAATCTTCTATCTACATCATGAAATGATGCAGTCCAAAAGGGGACATCAGTTCGTGGAATGTACTGGCTTGTAAATTAGCTGAATGAAACTGAAATAGGTAGAACAATATAGAAATAATAATCAACTCAATATAGAAATCAATCAATATGTCAAATGACGATCCAAAGCAAGAATAAAGAGTAAACAAGTGACCCATCAACCAATCAACTCATCAATCAAATCAGAATCATCTCAGAAGGAATCATCTAAACTCATCTCGTCTCAACCCTAGGTTATGATTTAAGATTCCATTAGAGATTCATGAATAGATGAAAAAATTCGGGTTGGATAGATTGAAATTTATGAAGAATAGCTTACCTTGAGAATGAGTCTTGAAAGTTAATCCTAATTTGATGACTTTCTTGATGATTTTTTAGCGTTTATATTTAGGAGTAAAGGAGAGGGTTTGATTATGCAAACTGACATTTTAGACCCCCAAAGGTTTTAAGATAAAAGTACCCTCAAAATAAAAATAAAAAATGTTATTTATCTCATCCAAAAAGGGTCCAAGCTTGGTCCACGACACAGAGCTGTCGTGGATCTTCGGGCAACTCTGTAGTTCCTCAGTAAAATGCTTATAACTTTCTACTCCGAACTTTGATTAAGGGAAAATTGGATGTGTTAGAAAGTCAATTCAAATATCTTTGATTTGATATATTATGGGTTTCCTAAATCATTACACTTGAGGAGATATGGTCATTTGAAGTTGACCCTTCTATCAACTCATCGAAAACTTAGTTGGTAGAAATTCTTTGGACTTGGCTTGATGTAAAAGATCCCTTATATTCATTTATTGAACTTAGGAGGGGTTGAGAATAGACTGTAATGCCCCTCAAATTAAAACAAAATTTTTATGAAAAAACACAAGGCATGTTCGCGTCCCAGGCATGTCGTGCCTTGGGCGCGCACAACCATTATTTTTTCAGCTTGGATCGAAAATTATTTTTCAATCCGATGGTTGTAAAATTCGAACGAGAGCATTCTCCAACTCAATTTTCCATGTTGAATGCATATCTAGTCTCGAATTCACAAATGGAGCATGGCAAGACGCGTTACGCGCACTAGGAGTGTTTTGAAATTTTACAGAGATTACAGTTGACACTGTTTTCCTGATTGTTTTGCAGTTTGTAAGGTGCTTGCATTCCACGGCGTGCATATATGGGGTAGAGGATTTTGCAGGAGCGTACCTTAAATTATGTGCTTTGCCCATGTTACCACACTTGCAATATCCATTGATAAACATGGTAGAAGTGTAAAAATCAGGATTTACACCTCTTTCCAACATCTCGTTGAAAAGATCATCAGCTTCATGAAGCATCTTTCCTTGGCATAACCCATTCAATATGGCATTGTAAGTCACCACATCCATAACTAAACTCTGGTCCAGGATTTCATCATGCATCTTTCATAGCCTCCTTCATGGCCAAGGAAAGTGGGAAGATCCTAGCCTCAAAGTTGGATTATCATTTTGCCGCTATATACTAAATCATGTTAAAATCAAACCAAACTATTACAAAAGTCAAATATAGTGCGCTTAAATGAATCCTAATTCAATTTGAAGACATGTCAGAAAAGTCAAATATGGTGTGCTTAAAGGAATTCTAATTCAATTTGAAGACATATAAGAAAAGTCAAATATGGTATGCTTAAAGGAATTCTAATTCAATTTGAAGACATGCTCAATTTGGAGAAATGTGGAAGCCTACTTGTTTGACTAGGAAATATTATGACGGTTAGTTAGTCTATATATATATATATATATATGTATTGTATTACTTTTTGGTCCACTACCCTTCCGACAAATCAAAAATTTAATTAAATATCTAATTAATTAAGTCTCAAGTAGTATTTATACTATATCATCTTCGTTATAATATCATCATCATCATCATCATCATCATCATCATCATCATCATCATCATCATCATCATCATCATCATCATCATCATCCCTATACTATATCAAACATTTAATTAATTAAATGGTCAATTTAATTAGCTCAACGCTGAATGGTACCTTATTCAAAAGTTAAAATACCAATATATAAATATATTGTGCAGTAATTTTGTTATTTTTACTATTAATGAATTGAGAATATTTGAACAGTTAAAAAAATTAAATTAAATACCTTGAACATTAGAAAAAATGAGGAGACAAACATCAGTTTATGAGAGCAATAAGGTAGAGGTTTAAGTTGTACACTAACCAAATTATAGTAGCACTACCTTTACGTTGTTAGAATTTGAAAAGTTGTAGATTGCAGTGCATTGAATCCCATTGTTAATGCATGTTATTTTCATTGATAAATACTTATCTCAATTTTTCCTTATAAGCAGTTCTTTGCCCCTACACTAGATTAAAACTTAATTAATCAAATATTAAACTTGTAACTATTATTTTAAATCATCAATTGATCATTATATCGAAAATGTCGAGAATCTAAAATTTGAGCGCATATATATGCAGACTGCTTTGAAAATATGAAAAAACTAATCATGATAGCATTAAATTGTTTGTGAAAACATATTTCTAAGTTAAATATTCCTATGGTACCGGTTGATATTTCTGGATTGCATTGTTCAACTGTTAAATAATATAATATTTACACCATGATAACTAAAGTTAATACTTCTTTTAAAAGAGTTTGCACGCCAATTTCCATTAAGTTAAATTCTTTTAATAGCTATGGTATTATTAACCCATGATGTTTCAAGTCTTTGAAATGATTCACGACACACTGCCCATGTCTCCAGCAATGCATTCGTAGGGTGTTATTTCAAATTAATGTAAATTTAATGGTGAAATATCAGTTACTCATCAATAAATTAATGTAAATTTAATGGTGAAATATCAGTTACTCATCAATAAATTAATGTAATAAATAATAATATGAATCTTTCAATTTTCAACAAGTGAAATCTCACATTGCCTTTGTCCTCCATCCAACCCTATAAATTCATAACTCATTAATATAAAATCATCCTTACTATGTTCTGCCAAATTTTTTACTGGAGGCAATCTTGATATTGGCCTATATTTAGCGATTGAGCTGGACTTTGGAATATGAGGAGCTCTTTTGGTTGTGATTGTATGATACCGAGTACTCAAATACCACATAATTGAGTCAAGTGCATCCTCTTAACTTTACAAAGTTACACAAGTAATAATTGAGTAACTTTATTTGTCTTAAATTTGACTTTACTTTCACCAAATTGAGTGATCATTTGAAAAAAATTAATTTTATAATATTTCATGTATGTTGTTAGTTATATTCCTTAAACCTTATGTTTGAAGGAAGAATATCTATTGAACTGCAAACGATATTAAAATTCTCAGTCATCTCATAATATCTTATATTTTCGTTTTCCTCTTTTTAGCTTCCATCATTTCTTAAGTTTTCATATTCTTTGTTGCCACAATGCACAACACTTTTAATCTTTTTGTGTTGTATGTTAATGTATTAATCATTGAACATTTTTTTCTTTAAAAAATGATTGCTTAATGTATCACTCAACCAACTTATGACTGTAGATTATTACATAAACATACATATACGCATGAATTCACTAAGCAAGTTATAGTTTGGTTCTTCAAAATTCTTAAATGTTATAGAAATGTGTATATATACAACTTAACAATTATCATTTCGATAAAAAAATTTATAATATTAAATAGGATTACACGTGCAACGAGAGACTAGTTTCTACAAAATCACCAACGAGAAATGTGTATACTACATTATCTAGTGTTAGCCCCTTGTGTGTCGTTTGTTCATAGTATGCCAATGAGTGATTGAGACGAACAGTTGTTGAAAACAACCCAATAAGAGCACTATAACTAACCAAATCAGGGATGATAGCTCGACACGACATTACCCGTTCTATAATACTCAACAAACAATGCATTATAACTAGCAGTATCTGGGTCCAGTCGACCATCAACATGACAAAGCAAAGATGCCCATTTTATGTTACTAAAATGTTCTGAACCAACATTTTTTAATATGATTTAAGTAGGAAATCACCAACATTAGTAGTTTATGGATCTATGCATTCGATTAAACTTACAAAAAGCAGGCTGCTTTTTGAACAAATTCCATGAGTGTCACAACTAAATCTTTGTGTCTAAAGTAGCAGACGTTAGAAGTTTTAATTGATCTTGTTTGTTGCATATTCAAAGGCAAGTGAGTAATTTAGCAGTAACTAAGTCTTTTACTAACTTTGATATTCAAAGGTGCGCGAGTAATTGAGCAGCGACTTCTTTCCTCCGTGCTCTTTTAGTTACTTTGATATTCCGTAAGTTTTTTGTTACAAAAAAAATGTTATTCAATAGACTAGACCTGAGGTTAACTATCACGCAGATACATCCTTATTTGACATAAAGATACATGCACTAGAAACCGATAAAAAAGATGTCACAACAGTGAAGTGACAAAGGAAGTATGATGCCATTAAGGTTGATAAGGAGTAGCGATCAAGTAAAGGTCACCCTTTCTTGCAGCAGTTATTCCAGCCAATTCAGTCGAGTCCAAGTCTCCTGGCTCCATTCCATTAGGGAGTTTCCAGTTGAAGTGATATAGCAATTGAGCCAACGGCAAATAAATATTAGCTAAGCCAAATGATATCCCGGGACAAATTCTTCTTCCACCACCAAAGGGAAGATACTCAAAATTGTGACCAAGAAAGTCCACAGAGCAGTGCTCAAATCTCTCCGGCTTAAAATTTTCTGCGTTATCCCAATATTTTGGATCTCTACCCAATGCCCAAACATTAACCATGACTTTGGTCTTCACAGGAATAGTGTATCCATTTATTTCTCTCTCTTCCCTACATTCTCTTGGGACCAAAAGTGGAATCGGTGGATGGAGTCTTAGAGTTTCTTTAATGACTAACTTTAAGTATTTCAGCTCCTCCACATCATTTTCATCGAACATTACTTTGTCACTAAAGGCTTCTCGCACTTCTGCTTGAGCTTTGGCGAATACACTTGGATTTTTCATCATTTCAACCATAGCCCATACAATCGTTGTTGATGAAGTTTCTGTTCCAGCAGTAAACATGTCCTGCAATTAATCGTCAAGTTAAAATATTAAATTAAATGGGATGCAAAACTATATGGTTAAGAAAGTAATAATAACTATAGTATTCAATACTTACAATAATAACAGCTTTGATATTGTCATTGTTGATTGGAAATTGAAGACTTGTATCATTCATAAGTCTTAGAAGGACATCAATTAGGTTTTCACCTCCTGCTGCATCATCACTCTTGCGAGTTGCAAGATTCTGTTTGTGTTCATTGATGACATCCTCAACAATTGAATCTACCTTACGGTGTGCATTTAGAAGTTTTCGCTTTGCCCCACTAAAAACATGAAGAAACTTGTATGAAGGGAAGATGTCAGCAACATCAAAGCCTTCTGCTAAGCTTATCACTTCTGTCATTAATTTTATAAATATGTCTTGCTTCTTTAATACTTCCCCAAATGCTGATCTACTTGTCATGGAGCAAGTGAACCAAATGATCCCTTTTGTAAAATTAAATGGCTCACCAGAAGCAGAACATGATTGGATAGAGTCAATGAGACGAGCAACTTCATCATGTCTGATCGAGCTGAATGACCGGACATTCTTTGTACTTAGCACTTCCATGATGATAATTTTACGTATTTGTCTCCAATACTCACCTATTAGTATAGAAATTATCATTAGGTGTCGTGCAAGATCTAAAAAATAAATCTTGGATGATAATAAATAAGACAACGAAGAAAAATATATCAAAGGAGATATAACATGGTAATTTTGTTCAATTAATTACCAACAGATGAGCAATTTAGGTTTATACGTTCCATTAAGAAAGACTCTTTTAAGGAATTATGGATATAAATTATAAAGGTATGAAAGATCTCGTGTGTATATTCTGAGTTAAGTATCAGAAAGATATATCCATAATTAGTCCAAAATTATTAAGAGTGCAAATTTTATGTTGAAACTATGTATAATACACTTTCTTTTTTATTTAAAAAAAAATCTTGCACAATGGTATTCTACTTGGATAAATATTTCTTTTCTTTAAACAAATCTTGTTGGCATTACACATGAATAAAATATTCCCCCTCGATAATATTAGTTAAAAATTAAATATTAAAGTACATTATTCCCTGTTAAAATTATCATCTCCTACTTTCTCTTATAGTCTGGAAGGTTCTAGAGATGTGGAGAATTCTCTAGAAAAGTC
>JAPFFP010000008.1:3013338-3024843 GCA_026153255.1 Solanum medicagineum | reverse complement strand
TATATATATATAAGCTGAAGTTGACCCAACTATGCCAACTTTAAACTAATATAACACAAAACACCAAAATCAAATTTTAATCGGAATCATCGCAAAACTAATTTAATGTAACAATAATATAGTATTTTGAAAAATAAAAATTATTAAATCGAACTTTTAAATATGGTACCATGCCAGCCCTACAACTAGGTACTATTAATTATACCAGTCTTCTTTGCTAGTAGAATCAACTCATTAAAAAATAGATTCTCACTAAATAATTTTAAAAAATTAATTTTTCGGTGCGAAAAATAATATTATTTTTTCTTTTTCAATCATAGTGCCTTTTTTTTTATGAAAAGTAGGAATATGTTATACTACATCTATAAGTCTTCGTTCGTGTGTTGCATTTGTTCACTAAGTTGTACTACTTTTCACTTTTAATATTGTATTCGTGTCAATTTCTTCAAAAATACATTATTTTTGGAGAATTCGAAATGTACCCACTGACACTTTTGAAGAGTCCAAACAATATAGTTTATTCGCGAAATTTATATAATAGATAAATTTTCATGATATACTTGATATTATATCCTGAAAAAACATATATATTCTTCTATTAGGTCAAGTGAGGCAACTGCGAAAAGATTAAAAACTGAATTTGTCTTCCTCTTTTCCTTTTTTTTCCTTTAGTTGAAAAATCAAAAAAATCAAATTCCAACTTGCATAGTTTATTCACATATTATTAAATTGAAAAATCAAATCACTCCACATTGCATAATTTATTCATATATTATTTAAATTGATTACATTTTTTTTAGATATATTTAGCCACTCGTTGTTTCCAACTTTTCCATGCGCGATATATGTAAGATCACAAAATCTAAAGATCAGTGTGATACATTATACATATTATCAATTTAAAATTATCGAATTGAAAAATATATTATTTCTTAAATTTTATATTCAATACATATAAAATAAATGGAATATAATTTTTAAGAATATCAGAAAGTTGGTGTATGTATCTGTGACGACTCATCTTGAGATGAGAAGTCTCATATTGGCAAAACATAGAGAGATGTTGGGTATATAAGTAAAGGGCTGGTCTATATACCGTAAGGCGCCTTTTAGGGTGAGTCCAAAGGGACAAATCTGTGATGGGGTAGGCCCAAGAGCGGACAATACTTCACAATGTTGGGTCAGGTTGTTACAAATGATATCAGAGCTAGTCACTCTTGTATCAGCCTTATCGATGTGGGTCAGAGTTTAACTGAGTTTAGGCGAATCCTGGTGAAGCGGGGCAACCTCAATGCTGATGAGTCTAAGCGAATCTCATACAGTGGGACAAACCTCAGCGAGGACGCTGAGTCCTTAGAGGAGTGTATGTAACAACCCATCTTGAGATGAGACGTCCCACATCGGCAAAACACAAGAGATGAGACGATGAGACGACCCACGTTGGCAAAACACAAGAGAGATGTTAGGTCTATAAGTAAAAGGCTGATCAATACCGTGAGGCGCCTTTTTGGGTGAACCCAAAGAGACAAATCCGTGATGGACAAGTCCCAAGAACAGACAATATTTCAGATCACATCATCACGGTCTCTTTCCACAAAATTTTGGGAGAACTAAATTTCTACACCACTTACAAATTTTTTTAAGTTTTTATTATTTTTTTCTTACAAGAGATGCTTAATATATTTTTTTCTTAGTATTACCAACTTATATGTTCGGTATTGGTATGGAGGAAAATATGTTGTTTCCTATTATTTATTTTTGCATATTTTATTGAAAACAAATTGAGAAAAAACTACTCTTAAAAAATAAAAAATTATATCTCTAATTGATGAAGTAGGAAAAATTAATTTCATAAACAACATTTCACGCTGATCACCTATCTCCCTTGTTTGAATGTGTCACTACTACTAATTAATTAAAAAAAAAAAGATGTGCTTATTGTCATTAAAATTTTGTTTGTAGTTCCGTCTTCAAAATTACAGAGAGGGTTTGACATAAGAGTTTTAAGTTATATACCACCAAAAGGATTTGTCCACTATTAATATAATTAATTGGTTAAAGCATATTATTAATCTAGATTACTATGAGGCTTAATATGGGAAACTACATGTTATTATAGGTTAATTTAATCTGATTGGTTAAACTTCTTTACACTGCTCATGCACAAAGTATAATCTCTTGGTATATACCTTACATATTTGTATATTATATACAATACATAATGTGTTGTCTCACATATTAGAAAAAATAATATTTTCTTTGTTTTCGTTTGTTTGTTTTACTTTTTTTTTTAGTCTGTTTACAAAATAATGACATTTCTTTTTTGTTTTAGGAGGAGTATTTTTCAAAAAAGAGTAAACACTTGAAATATAATAAGGCAAAAAATAGCTATAGTTTGTGGAAATTACAATTGGTTGCTATATATTATAGGAGAGAAGTTATGTTTAATTTTATGTGTATCTGTTAAATAATTGTATATATGTAACTGATATACATATGTATTTCAGCATTTGTATATCTTGCAAGCGAGATTGGGAGAGGGATGAGAGAGGCGAGCGAGAGAGGGCGGAGAGTGGAGAAAGACGAATTGTATATGTATATTTGTCGAATTGAATATGTATATCTGTCAAATAATTGTATATATGCAACTGGTACGCATATGTATTTGTATATCTAGCAAGGGATCGCCGAGAGAGAGGAGAGAGGCGAGAAAGAGGAAGAGAGGAGAGAAAAACTAACAACAAAACATTAACTATAACTATAAATTATAATTTTTTCAAACTGTATAATGTAGATACATATCATATATTTGTCTAATTACGTAATTTACTCTTTAGAGAATTAGAAATTCTTTAACTTTTACTTTCGTAAATTTTATGTCAAGTCAAAATCAGACAAACAAATTAGATTAGTTTGAATATGATTTATTCGATTGTTCCAAGAATGATGACTTGGTCCTTAGTTTTTGCCGACTACAGCTAGCTGACAGAGTTACATAAATAAATAATTAGTCGATAATTTCAATATCTAAACCTAATGATCAAAACCTTATTTATCTACACTAGATTCAATATTTTGCTTAATTTAACACAAAAAAAGAATTAGATATAATTTTTTCTAAACATGTCTGGTGAAGGAGAATTGATATCCACGAGCGAAGATGAACAATCCACACATTATCAATCATCGTTTCATCAGAAGAACGGTTACGATCCCAAGACCGGAATTTACCATTCAATCCTCCAACTTAGTGAACACCACAAAAAAATGTGTAGTGATTATTCTCAACTTAACACGGCCAAATTTGTATTGTCACAATTTCCATCCCCTGCCCAAGCAATGTCACAAATTGCACTAATTGACTCAGCCACTGACCAAAAATTAACCTACACACAACTCCATAGGTCCATTTTATCACTTGCCACGGGGTTATATCGCGTGTTAGGCGTGCGAAAAGGAGATGTAATTTTCGTCTTATCGCAAAATTCAATTTTTTACCCAACCATATGTCTAGCTATACTATCAATAGGTGCAATTTTATCCCCTGCCAATCCACTCAACACCGAATCAGAAATCAAAAAACAAGTACGTCTATCGCACGCGAAATTAGCCATTGTTGAACCTGAACAAGTTCATAAATTAGCCCCAACTTGTGTGCCTACACTTGTCACAACGCTATCCGATGAAAATTCAGTTTCAGTACAGGAGTTGATCGAAAGTTGTGACCCTTTAGAATTACCAGAAGAAGGTGTAGTTCTTTCGGATACAGCAGCAATACTGTACTCCTCAGGAACTACTGGTGTTAGCAAAGGTGTCGTGTTAACTCACGCGAATTTTATCGAGATTATGAAACTTCTGAGGTACTATGTGGAGGTAACATCGTCTCAGGACGATGTTTTCCTCTGCTTTGTACCGATGTTTCATGTATACGGTCTGGCATTTTTCGGGTTAGGATTATTTTGTTCTGGTGTCACAACTGTGTTGATGCAAAAATTTGATTTTCAAGGTATGTTGGAAGCAATTCAGAAACATAAAATTAACCAAATTCCAGCAGTTCCACCAGTGATTCTTGGGCTAGTTAAGTATAAAGGTACTTACTATGATTTATCATCATTGAGAAGGGTTACCTCGGGGGCCGCACCGCTAAGTAAAGAGGTATTTTTAAAGTTATTAGAGAGAATATACTTTTTTATTACTTAATTATATTATATTTGATTATTACACTTGACGTGTAAGTCTGATTTTCTTTTCTTTGGATTCTTAACTCTTATATGTTCTGATATCAAGTTGAATTGTGTTGACTATTTTATTTGATATGTGGAGGTGTTAGATAGGACATATTTTCTAGCCCTTAATCATATTGTGTCTCAACCAAGGGATTAGATAGGGCGCTTCGCTAATTTTTTATTATTTTTTGGTGATTTTATGCCTAGACCGAGTGTCTAGGAGCTTTTCATTTTTATTGTCAATAGGGCAGAGCTACCTTATTGCTAAGAGGTTCATCTGAAACCCCCTTCAACGGAAAACTATACTATTTATACAATATTAAAAAAAAAATTAATGTATATATAGCATATTTCGAACCCCCTTCAACTAATTCGTGTGTTTGTTTTTTCAAATTCTGAATCCCCTTAATTGAAATCATGGCTCCGCCACTGATTATAGCATATAAGAAGGTACACTTAATTTTTTTTATGTACAAATTGTAGAGGTTGAATCCTCCCCTTGTCGTCTTCTTGTGTCTCTTTCTATTCTGAATCTCTTTAGTGAAAAATTTGATTCTACCATCGATCTGAACAGGTAGCAGATGCATTCAGAGAGAAGTTCCCTTGGGTGGAGCTCAAGCAAGGCTATGGCCTAACCGAGACAACGGGTGCAGCAACATTTTTCGTTACCAACAAAGAGGCGAAGGCCCATCCATCCTCAGTGGGAATGTTGTTTCCGAGCTTCTCCGCGAAGGTGGTGGATCCTGAAACAGGGGAGGCGTCGCCGCCATTTAAAGAAGGTGAATTATGGTTGAAAGGTCCAGGGGTAATGAAAGAGTATTTTGGAAATGAAGAAGCAACTAGTGCAACAATCACTAAAGATGGATGGTTAAAAACTGGTGATCTTTGTTACTTTGATGACAAGGGGTATTTATACATTGTTGATAGAATAAAGGAACTCATCAAGCATAACGGTTATCAGGTCAGATTCATAATTTAAAGTTTATAAGTTTCGATATAAAGTTTATTGACTCTAAATTTTACTAAATATATATATATATATATATATATATATATATATATATATATGCATGCTCGAGGTTTCAACCAAAGTTAACTCCACCCCTGCATGTAGCCCGTTTATGTTATCTAAGAGGTAGGTGCCAAGTATCAAGTGTCGGAAACACTTTTAAGAGAAAGCTCGGTACACTAAAGCTCCCGCTATGCTTAGGATCCGAGGAAGGGCCCAATCACAAGGGTCTATTGTACGCAATCTTATCTTGCATTTCTACGATATATATTGTTTTTAAGGCTTGAACCCGTGACCTTCCTAGTCACATGGCAGAAACTTTACCAGTTACTTCAAAGCTTCCCTTCAGAAAACACTTTCATATGTTTAAATTGATTTTATAAATAAACAGTTATGCATTTAGATAAAGAAGTTGAAACAAATCATATGCAAAGGGATCCTTATGCTCAATTAGTTGAGGACGAACAATTAAATACTTATAATTCTTTGAATTTGATTTATATGTAAAATGCAGGTAGCTCCAGCAGAACTTGAAGCAATATTATTGAGTCACCATGAGATACTTGATGCAGCAGTAGTCCCGTGAGTCGCGCTTTTCTTTGACGGTGCAAGGAAAAAAAAATTTATACTGACGATATATATGATTTAAATTCATAAAATATTTTATGCAGACTGGAAGATGAGGAAGCAGGACAAATACCACTGGCATATGTTGTAAGAGCAGCCAGTTCCGATCTCACACAAGATCAAGTCATTCAATTTGTTTCTAGCCAGGTTCGAGTTCTGAATTCTACCACATTCCATGACCATGAGTTATATATCATCTTCTCATGGGGTTTGATTTTTGAGACGAGGATTCCAAAAATCAGTCTCTCTATTTGAGGTAGTAGTAAGCTCTGCATATATTTTATCTTCCCAGACCCCACTTGCGTATATTTTACCTCCTAGACCCCACTTGTAGGATTCCTTCCACTAGGTATGTTATTGTTTGTTTTAGTGATTTTTAAATACGTACTTAGTGTTTAGTTAAACCCTAGCACGATCTTCGGTCATCCGACCTATGTCACTTTTGTCACATGTTAACTTCTGACTTATGCATGTGTCGAGTCTGAATTTTATCCTATATAGAGTCCTAGCTAGATGTACCGAAATAATTAAATTTTGAAATATAATAAAACTTTTAGATTAAACTCATCAAATTTAAATTTTGAAGTTCGATGATCCATGCAGGTAGCCCCATACAAGAAAGTAAGAAAGGTAAATTTCATCAGTGCCATACCCAGATCAGCAGCAGGGAAAATTTTGAGGAAGGAATTGGTGCTTCAAAGCAACCTGCCAATTATATCAAAATTATAAAACAATTTTGTTCCTTGTTTTTCTTAATAAGGAAGAAATATTTGCATCGATAAAAGGACGTATCGATAGTGTGAAAGATATTTAAATTATTCGTGTAAAAAATATTTATATTGACAGAATAGACGCACCGATAATGTGAAAGATATTTAAACTATTCGTGTAATTTTACATGTTATAACAGGTTATTTATATTTTTCATGTTTTATAAGTTACGCCATGACACGTTACTCATCTGCTTTATGTGACCTAATAGCATAAAAAATAATTTGAAAAAAGAAGTTTTGAATCTAATAAAATATAATTATGTATTGTTTTTCCTAAAACCTACCTTAGTGCATCAGAATAATAGATCGATATACTTTCAGTTATTGTTAGTAATGTAGTAGGAATCATTGTCGTTTATTTTTCACCTTCTGATAAATCTTCTAAATACTCAAAGCTCACTCAATTGTGTGGATTTTAGAAGGAGATTTGTGCTTAGGAACCTTTAACAATTGGTGTCCTTATTTATATATAATTGTTCTACCATCAAGAACAGTTGTGAGAAGTTAGTAGTTATCATTAGTCGGAAATTAGTGAGAATAATCGAAGAGTAGTCGAATAGTTGAAGGGCAGTGGATATAGTTGTAAGTTGTTACTTCAGGATAATGGATATAGTTGTAGTTGCAACTTTATGGAAGTTATAGACCACATCCATGAAGTTTATGAAAGTTACGGTCTATGAAATATTGTGGCGACATCCATAAAAGTTACGGTCAACATTCCAACACCTTCAATATTTATAATTACAGTTTTAAACCTAAAAAATACAATATTCACTTTGAAACTGCAGTATTTAATTCAAAAATGCAATATCCAGTTCAAACTACAATTATAGAATCAAATTCATTAATAGATATTAAAGACGCATAAGTTGTATTAACTCAAATTCATTAATAAATATTAAATTCATAGGTAACATTTTGATGATATGATATCCACAAGTATGTTCTTTTGAAAGTGAACTTGTTAATTTAGATTATATTAAATTCAAAATATATTGATTTGAATAAATATTATGAGTTAATATATTTAAATTAATTATTTAAATTTAATAAATATAAATTTAATCAAAATCTAATTTTATTGAACTTGTCCATTGATTTGGGTTAAATACAAATGATGAGTTCACTTAGTTACATTATTTTCTCCTAGAGATTCAAATTAGTGCCAAATCAAATGATGTGACACGTCGAGTCAAATGAACAAGCCAATAAAATTATGTCACATGTCAAAATGACGTAACATATTTAGTCAAAATATTTTAGTCTCTTACCAACTTTTTCAATTCATAACTATAAATGGAGATCTCATGATTCAAAAAAAAACGTCAGAATTCCAACAAAAAAACCCTAAGAAAGCTCAGAACCAGATTAGAAATCAATACTTTCGATTGGATTTCCAAAGGTATATGTTTCTTTTTGTTGTATTTGTTCTATTTTCTTAACAACGATTTTGATTTAGTTAAACTTTATACAATTTTAAATATATAACAAAGAATTATGTTGTCGTTAAAAATTTCTCAATTGGTAGTGTGTTTATGTTTTTTCCCAAAAATAAAATTAAAGTCCAACATTCAAATTCTAGCAACACAAAAGAAATGAAATCTGAGTGGTTAAATCGAAGCTCCAAAAA
This sequence comes from Solanum medicagineum, assembly GCA_026153255.1. NCBI lineage: Eukaryota > Viridiplantae > Streptophyta > Magnoliopsida > Solanales > Solanaceae > Solanum > Solanum medicagineum. Next base: position 3,016,578 of record JAPFFP010000008.1, on the reverse strand, counting down.
TAATAAATCACCAACAAAAGAAGAAATTGATACTTTCGATCAAATTTCCAAAGGTATATGCTTCCTTTTGTGGTATGTATCTCTATTTTCTTAACAATGATGTTGATTTAATTAACTTTATATAATTTTAAATTATGATATCGTTAAAAAAAAGGTCTATAAGTATTTTAGATCTGAATCAATAAATTCATAATATTTAAATTGAGTTTATTTGTTGAGATTTGTTGGGGTTTGTCTTTTGTCCATAGCAACAAAAGATACATAGAGTTCTTTGTCCAATATTTAGAAACTATATGTAACTGGCTCAAACATCACCATTATTCAAGAAAAATAAAACACACCACAATAGAAAAAAAATTAAATATCTTTAGAGATTTGATTAGAAAGTATCGATTTCATTTTCTATTGGTGATTTATTTATCGTCTTTGAAGCTTCGATTTGGATGTTAGGGTTTCTCTTATTCTATATTGCTAGAATCTGAATGTGTTAGACTTATTTATAAATTGGTTCTATTTCATTTTAGGAAAAGACTTAAATACGCGGAAAATTTTCATAAAAACCTATTTGGTACACACTATATATCTTTTTTTCATAAAATTCATTTTTGATATTTAGATTTACTATATTCGATTCAAAAACACAACATTCAATTTAAAATTATAATATTTAATTCAAGAATTTGAATCCAATTTAAGTTTCAACACTATAGAACTACATTCAAAAACATTTAAATATAATGTTCAAATCTAAACTACTGTAATTAAGTAAAATTTACAGTTTTTTTTTACTTTGACTCCTTTTCTATTTACAGTCTCTTTTATTATATAGTTGTATGTATAAGCATCAACTCTTCAATTTTAAAAATCCTGAAACCCTAAATTATAAGTTGCACATATACACTCAAGTAAATAAAACTTATTTTAAGCCCTAAGGGTAGATTTCTAATGGAGGAATTTTCGTATATAATCATTCAAAAATATTTTAATTATACTGTATAGCTATAATTTAGGTAATTATATTTCGTAACTACATTTATAGTAGTATTTGTATAATTCGTACAATTTGTATATGTTTGTATAATTTGCTATAAAATGCACAATTTTTTATAGTGTTTGTACATTTCACTGTACATTTCACTATACAATTCATGCACGACATTTGTATAATTTGCTATAGAATTCACAGCGTTTATACATATATTTTGTTATACAATTTAATTTGCGCATAGCTTTGTATAATTGCGCATAGCATTCGTATAAATCCTGCGAATTATACAAAACTTAAACGGTAATTACAGCTAGATGCTTGCCGGGAGTCATAATTAATTCAAACTATAGCTATTTTAGTTAATTAACTAGTATAATTATGCGGATAAGCAAACATATACGAGCTAATTAGCTAATATAGCTTTACTTTTTTGAATTAATTATAGCTCACGGCAAGTTAACATCTAGCTGTAATTACAGTTTGAGTTTTGTATAATTCGCATGATTTATACAAATGTTATGCGCGATTACACAAAAACTATGCGCGAATTAAATTATATAACGAAATATAACACACTATGAATTGTGTTGCAAATTATACGGACGTTATGTACAATTGTATAGCGAAATATACACAACAATTGTGAATTGTATAACGAATTATACAAGCGCATACAAATGCTGCGAGAATTATACAAACGTTATTATAACTATAATTATGGAATGTAATTAGCTAAAATATAATATAAAACATAATTAAAATATTTTTAAGTGATCATATGCGAAAAATCCTCTTTTTAACTATACCATATATAAGTATCAAAGGTGTCGACAAGTAAATACTAATATACTTAAAAGTCAAATAAATACTGCATGAGGCTATAACATAGGTGAAACATAATAATTTATAAAACAAAAAAGTGATCAAATAATTTGGAACAAAAACATGTATAATTTGTAGTAGCCAGCCACTCAGTTTCTTTACTCGACTGTGTATATATTATTAGTTGTGAAAATTTCGTGCTACATACGAGTTAAATATGTAATATTAATTAAATAATATTAAATCGTTTTATTAAGTGCAAAATAAATATATGATAAATATTAATATATTATTAATATTGATAAATTTTAAGTGATATTGATTAAACAATTTCAATATATATTTGTGTGGTTGTAAATCATTTTTTTTCCATATAAATCTAATGTGAAGAGATTTATTGAGATATTCATAATTAAAATATTTTTCATCATTGATCGTTGAATTTTTACTCAAAGCAGCTACAAAATATACACAAATATTATTAACATTCAAAATAATAAAGTTATAATCAAAGGATATGAATTTAAAACAAAAAAATCATAGCTAAAACGAGTCTCATAATTTTAATAAAAATGCATAAGTAAAGTAAAATAAAAGAAATAATTTTTAAAAATTTTTAAGAAAGTACTTTTGCTGAAGCAAACACGTCGATAGAGATGCGTCTGCTTCACCCCAACTCTCTTTTATATTTTATTATTATTTTTTATTTTTTAACTATTATAGAAGAGTGAGTCGAGGCAACAACATGATTGTTGTCTTTGAGAAAGCTTGCTGCTCTTTATGACAACTCCTTCGCAGAGGAAACAACACCACCAGCATTTTCGGTAGTCCAACAAGTGAGCTTTTTAAAGTTATAAATTTTTTAAAAAAAAAATATTAAGTAAGTACTATTTATTTACAGTAAAGATTATTTATTGTATATAAAAAAAAGAATTGTTAAAATAAGTTTGACACATTTAGAATTTGTTTATATGATCAATTGAAAAGAATTACTAAATGAAATCAATTATAATTTTTTTAAACAACTTCGCTTCTCAAAGAGATGCAAGAATAAAATTTATAAGAAAATATATTAATGTTTTAAAATTTAAGGCCCATTTGATTGTCATTACTATACTACTGAGATTTCAATTATAATGCTTATATGTATAAGAAGTTGGCATTTAAAGCTGTTATTGAAATTCATTCCTTCAATCAGATCCAAAATTTTATTAACTTTGAATACGCATATGACATCCAGTAATAAGCACAAGTTCAGTGTAATAAAGCATCCGCTACGCGCAGACAACTTTATCAGTTACTCTAAACTCCCCTTCTAAACCCCCCTTTGTATGACATCTAGTAACAAGAAAGAATACTTGCCTATTTATTAATTTCCTTCTGTAATTGTCTGATACTGTAAAAATGTTCTGTTTTTTTGGTGGTTTGGT
>JAPFFP010000008.1:3003237-3013238 GCA_026153255.1 Solanum medicagineum | reverse complement strand
ATATCAGACAAATATATGAATACCAAGATACATATATGTCAAGTCTACTGTTGCATTTTCAAGGTATAAACTAACTCTGCCAGCGTCTAAATCCAGATTCGCGCCCGGAAGTTACCTGCGAGCGTCTTTCAACACACATTTATCACTTAAACTATGACATTCAAAAACAATCAATTTGCTACAATGAAATATTGCAATTACAAAATGCAAGTGTCATAACAAAATAAAAGAAGCCAAGTAAAAAAAAAGAATGATATGGTTAAATAGCATTACAAGACCACCAAAATTCTGGAAAACTTTTTGCTTTTGCAATCAATACAGCAAATGGGGGAAAAACTGAGGTTGAAAATAAGCAACTAAGTTCAAATACTTATCCAGTAATCCACCTAAAAGCACCGCCCGAGCCCTGTTTCTGTACAGATGAAGCACGCTCCATGTCGTGTTCCAATTTGGATTTCTCCCTTCGTAGAGCTTGAACTTCCTCCTCTATGGACTGCATAGACTCTAGCATCTTTTGTAGCTCCTCTATTTGTGCCTGAAGAAGTCAAACAAAACGCGGATGCCATTTAATATTGGTCTGACTTGAAATGACAGAACAAGTAAACCATAAATTGATCATATATTGCTCTTATATAGGAAGCTTGGTGATACTATAATGTTATGATTATGTTTCGCTGGCTACCAGCCAACCACGATCCTCATCCTTTATATATGAAACCGGCTGTATGAAACTTAAATAGGTGAGTTCACAAATAGTTGTCCCCTAACTAGTTTAAAATTGCGAATAATTGATTGATTGCTCTGGATATAGGAAAGGAATGGGGGAGTTAGAACATCTTGATCTCTCAGATATAAGCGTCGGAAGTACTAACCTCCAGTTTAGCACATCTTGATCTCTCAGATATAAGTTGACCTTGAACTGACTGAAGCTCCTGTAATGAAGTGATGAATGTTAATAATTGACGACTACCCAATCATCAATTTCTATCGACCATATTACTCTTCTGAGAGTACCTTAGTCAAGTCGGCATGAGTAGTATTGACATCTTCAATTTTATTCCTGAGATTAGCATTTTCTGCTCTGACATCTGCAAGCGACGACTCCAACGCCTTTTTTTCTTCTCCCAGTGCACTAATTTCGGCCAAAAGATTTTGCTGGGTGCTATCAACGTGAACTTCCTTAAAACTTGAGTCCTCTTTCTCGGATAAGTCTAACTTTTCTGGTTTAGTTAAGGCATATGCAGCTCTAACAGAAGCTGCTGCTGCTTCGGCCGCTGGTGACTGAAGTATTTTGGGATGTAATACATCCCTTGGTTTAGGCCTCATAACATATACCTATATGAAATGAAATGCATGTATTTAAGAAAGATGTCTCATAGGCCATAGTACAAAAATTTAAGATAAAAGGCAGTAGGAAGTTGTATAAAAAAGGTATCAAGGGAAGGCACATTCCCAGACAACCTAATTGCTAGACAAAACCAGCATGCAGACAAAAATGCAACTATGATGGAGGGACTATATCCTATGAAAATATGATTGAGGGATTATTTTCTTTCTTCCCCTGTCGAGTAATAATTTATATGATGAAAAGAGCTGGATTTGGATCTTATCAACATATTGAGAATCGATAGAGGAATATATAATCCAATGCCTCGGTAACCCATTTATCACCCCACAAGAAACTCTAAGCTTGTCGTAGAAAAGCAAATATAGGAATTTAGAAGATACCTCATTATTGTACTTCCCATTGTATCCACCAAAAGCAACCAAGAAATTCTCGCCATCAAGTGATGCTGAAGAGATACTCAATCCCTGTTTCAAATGTCGTATCAGAAAGAATTGTAGACAAGCCTAAAAATCAATAAAGAAAACAAAATACACAACCTCAATAAGTTTATGAATACTGGGGAATCAATCATATTGACATAGGCAATGGCTACTACATAGATATTTAACAGAGTATCTATCTTAAGCTAATGAAGTTTACCAGAATTTTTTCTATTTGATAAGTTTTACCAGAATTAAGCAGGTGCTTCCTCAGAATTTACAACAAAATCTAGATGTACTACAATCGCATTCGTTTAAATGCTGTCAATTCCTTATCATTTGTAATCCCAACTGGCAAACTAAAACTGTGGTGCGAGCGGGTTTTGCTAATCATTTTACGAACTTCCACTAAGACCAGCCTAAGTTTCATGTACTTGAAAACACTTCAAATCACGAAGCTGAACAAAGGAAAAGTGGAACACAATCACAAATGTGCTAAGAAATCAAGAATCAAAGTCATCTCAAAAATGAAAAACAGCTAAAGTTGATGAGCTTGTGTACTTGCATGTTAAATAATTGAATCAAAGATAGAAACATAGAAGTTTCTACTAAAAAAACTTCAGAGAATCCAACGTGATGTCAGTCCAAAGATAACACAGCGCTAAGGGCAAGATATTCTTCCTAAGAATATGGGATATCAAAATTCCTGGAAGAAAGATAGTAAGCAGAAGATAACCTCACTCGCGAGTGGATCCCTCCCCTTTACAATAGCTAATACTGACACTACAAGCTTCGACATATTTAACACAAGAGTTTCTGGCACACCTGCAAAAAGAATAACAAACATAGAACTACACATAAGAAGAGTTTTGCATTATAAATAAGAATACCCAGAGGATGTTTAAATGTTTCAATTACCACTTCTGTTATCTCCACCACCGATGATATACCAGTTGTCACCTAGCGTGACACCAGCATGACCAGCTCTTGGACTAACCAGATCCCCCTGAAGTTGTGGTTGAGACCATTCCATCTGCCAATGAAAAGAAAGATTTTCTAAATCTTACAATCCAACTGAATATGATTGTAAATAGTTCTATGAAGATCTTTCACAGAGAAAAATGGATGTATTGTTACGGATACTAGACATTATTACCATCACAACTCCATCTGATCTAAAATATGACATCAAATAATTGTTTTAAGTAGTACGCCTTAAAAAAATTGATAAGTAAATAGTATGCCTTAAAATAAAACATAAACAGGTAAAATATACCGTTTCCAAGGTTTCATGGGTTATGTAACATACTCTCTTTATTGCCATATTCTCTTGTATGATTTTCTACATATTATATGTTGTATATATAGCCATAAAGTTCAATTGATACTACTACCAAAAGAATCATATCAAAGATATTGAAAGATAAAGTATACAGCTTTTAATGGGTGGTAGCCCGAGGGGGTGAAAGCATCACCTAGCATAGGGACGATCCTATCACGAGTGGTAGCCCGAGGGGGTTAAAGAATAACCTAGCATAGGGACGATCCCGATGCAGTTATACCACTGATCAGCTGGTCATTTATAATACATGATGAACACAGATTATACAGAAAGGTAAAGTGATATAAATAATATAAAGTATATGATCCCAAATTATAGTTGAAGGTGGTCTCTTATCCTGTACCATTACATAGTTTCATTTGAATTGTACTTCATATGCAGTAATTTGTGCATTACATATTCAGTACATTACCTCGTGCTAAGTCCCTCTCGGGGGACCTTTATTTCATGCTGCTGGTTCAGGTGCTAGTAGATCTCCCCAGTAGAGTCCAGGACATTCAGCTATTGTTACCAAGCTCCAGGTTGCTCCAGAGTTTTGTGTGCGTCCAAAGTTTATATGTTTGTATTATATGGTTAATTGAGGCGGGGCCTATCCCAACACTTATTTGATATTTCTCTTATCTAGAGGCTATGTAGACTATGTAAATTAAAGTGTGGGCTTGTTTTGTACTTTCAACACCGTGGCCCCAACGGCCTAGTCATATGCATTATTTTTTGGGCGTGGATAATTGTTTACTTGCATAAAGACATGTTAAGTATAGAAATTCTTTATAAAATATATAGGAAGTGCATAGGTACAGGTTGGTTCTCCCGAGCCTTATCGGCAACGGGTGCCGGTCCACCCTAATGGGACTTGGGGAGTGACAAAAGTGGTATCAAAGCGGGTCATCCTAGGGAGTCTACAAAGCCATGTCAATGTAGAGTCTTGTTTATCGATGAGTTGTGCACCACATTTATAAGTAGTAGGCTACGTGGCATTTAGGAGTTGTCACTTTCTTTTCATTCTTTAGATCGTGCCATAGAGTTAGGTGAATTATGTCTAACTCCTAAATTGTTTTGTACAGTAAGCAAGTATGCCACAAACAAGGAAGAACAAAGGTAAAGGGAAGGCAACAGAAATGGTGGTTGGTACACCCAGTCATGTGAGACAGTAAAATGAGGCTCGAGAGGAGTCTTTATCACAGACATCTCCAACTTCTCAAGCTTCTGATGAACTCAGAAATAGAGAAATTCCCCCAGAATCACCTACTGATGCTACAGTGCAGGATCTCAGAAATGCAGTTGAACTACTAACTCGCATAGTTGCTGTCCAAAGCCAAAGACAGGAAGGTCCAGTTGTGGGTACAGGTGGTGCAAATAGGATAGCTAGCATGAGGATATGTGACTTTCTTAATTTGGACCCTCCAGCCTTCACTGGGTCTGATCCTAATGAAGATCCCCAAGACTCTATTGATCAGATTCAGTGCACTTTAGATGTAATGCATGTGACTGGTACAAAAGCTGTTGAGTTAGCGGCATATAGGTTGAAGGGTGTAGCTGTATTGTGGTATGAAACTTGGAAGCAATCCAAAGATGTAGATGCTCCTCCAACCACCTGGAAAGAGTTCAAAGAGGCCTTTCTTGATCATTACTTGCCACTAGAAATCCGAGAGGCCCATGCAGATCAGTTCCTGAACCTCCACCAGGGGAATATGAGCGTGAGGGAGTATAGCCTCCAATTTAATTTCTTATCCAGGTATGCTCCTAACGTATTTGCTACTATGGCAGACAAAGTTCATCAGTATGTGGATAGATTGGATACTTATCTGGTTAGAGACTGTACCATTGCTGCATTGAATAAAGCCATGGATATAGCAAGAATGCAAGCTTTTGCACAGAAATTGGAGGATTAAAGGCAAAGGAGAAGGACACAGGAGTCAGAAAGGGCGCAGTCCAAAAGGAGCAGATCTTCAGGGCAGTTTACACCATCCCAAAGTGACTTTAGGCCTCAGTTTTCTGATAGACCACCTAGGCCATCATTCTCTTATTCCCTAGCCAGTGTTCCACCACAACTCCAAGGGTCCATAAGTAACCAGTTTGGTCATTGAGGTGTGGGACAAGGTTCGCAGACAACAAGAGGATCAGCAAGCCAGCCAATGACTCCTAGGCAACCTTGTAGACAATGAGGAAGAAGTCATCTAGGTATATGTCATGTTGGGACAGATGTTTGTTATTGGTGTGGAATGCTAGGGCACATGATTAGAGATTGTCCGAGGAGAGGTATGGATGGTGTAACACAATCTACTGGGTCAGCTATTGCATCATCATCATTTCTTCCGGTAGGTAGGGGTCAACAGATACCTATGGGTCGTGGTAGAGGTGTGAGAGGGGCAGCTAGCTCTAGCGGGGTCCAGAATTGCACTTATGTTCTGGTGAGTAGGCAAAATTTGGAAGCTTCACCTGATGTGGTTACAGGTACATTATCCATATCCTCTCATAACGTATATGCATTAATTGACCCTGGTTCTACACTATCATACATTACCCCACTAGTTGCTGGGAAGCTGAAGAGAATACCTAAATTATTGAGTAAACCATTTGAAGTGTCTACCCCAACCGGTGACTCTATTATGGCTAGAAGGGTTTATTATGGCTGTGTAGTAACAGTTTGTGACCGTGACACATTTGCTGATCTTATTGAGCTAGAAATGGTAGAATTTGATGTTATAATGGGTATGAATTGGTTATCTTCTTGTTATGCCACTGTTGATTGTCGAGCTAAGAAATGTTCTTTCACTTTCCAAATGAGGCAGTTCTTGATGGGAAGGAAATATTGGGGCACAAAAGGGGAAGTTTATCTCTTACCTTAAGACCGTAAAGATAATATCTAAGGGGTGTATATGTCATCTAGTTAGAGTAAGGGATTTGGAGGCAGAATCACCAAGTCTTCAATCAGTCCCAGTAGTGAATGGATTTGTTGATGTGTTCCTTGATGAACTTCCAGGCTTACCTCCTGAACGAGAAATAGATTTTGGTATTGATTTACTTCCAGACACTCAACCTATTTCTATTCCTCTATATAGAATGGCCCCGGCGGAGTTGCGTAAATTAAAAGAGCAACTAAAAGACTTATTGGAGAAGGGTTTTATAAGACCTAGTGTGTCTCCCTGGGGTGCACCAGTATTATTTGTACGCAAAAAGGATGGCAGCTTGAGAATGTGTATTGACTATCGACAGTTGAACAGGGTGAAAATTAAGAATAAATACCCCCCCCCCCCAGGATTGATGATTTATTTGATCAGTTACATGGTGCCAAATGCTTTTCAAAAATTGATCTGAGATTGGGGTATCACCAAGTGAGGGTGAAGGAGGAAGATATACCTAAGACTGCTTTCAGAACACGGTATGGTCACTTTTAATTTCTTGTTATGTCATTTGGGCTAACGAATGCACCAGCTGTTTTTATGGATCTGATGAATAGGGTATTCAAGCCATTCTTAGATGTGTTTGTGATAGTTGTTATAGATGACATTTTGGTCTATTCAAGGTCAGAAGAGGACCATGCAGATCACTTGCGACAGGTGTTACAGATTCTTCGTGATCGACAGTTGTATGCCAAGTTTTCTAAATGTGAATTTTGGCTAACATCAGTGGCATTCTTGGGTCATATTGTGTCTGAGGAGGGAATAAGAGTTGGTTCACAAAAGATAGATGCTGTGAAAGATTGGCCAAGGCCAACGACGCCCACAGAAGTTCGGAGTTTCCTAGGGTTGGCAGGCTACTACAGAAGGTTCGTTGAAGGTTTTTCTTCTATTTCTGCACCTCTAACAAAGTTGACACATAAGGCAACTAAGTTCCAATGGAATGATGCATGTGAAAGAAGCTTCCAAGAATTGAAAAATAAGCTAACTTCTGCACTTGTGTTAGTACTTCTAGAAGGCATCGAGGGCTATTCAGTGTATTTTGATGCTTCAGGAGTTGGCTTAGGGTGTGTGCTAACACAGTATGGTAGGGTAATTGCTTATGCATCCAGACAATTATGACCGCATGAGAAGAATTACCCAACTCATGATCTTGAGCTTGCAACAGTTGTATTTGCTTTAAAAATTTGGCGCCACTATTTATATGGGGCTCATGTTGACATATATACTGATCATAAGAGCTTGCAATACATTTTTAAGTAGAAGGACCTAAGTCTCAGACAGCGGAGATAGCTGGAACTGATAAAGACTTATGATGTTGATATACTATACCATACGGGGAAAGCCAATATTGTAGCTTATGCACTAAGTCGTAAGGCAGTTATGACTACTAGTGATCAGGCCATGGTTAGTCAAGGGGTGGCTAAGGACCTAAGTCAACCAGCCAGTTTGGGAGTTCGCCTTGTTGCAATTCCAAAGGAAGGGGGTATTGTACATAATGCAGTTACGTCTTCATTGGTAATAGAGGTGAAAGAAAAGCAGTTTGAGGATCCTGTCCTACGACAGCTTAAGGAGAAGGTACGTCAAGGTGCAATAAAGGGCTTTAACATTGTACAAAATGGAGTACTTTACTACCAAAACAGATTATGTGTGTTGATATTAATGGATTAAGAAAGAGGATAATGTAAGAAGTCCACCATTCCCGATATTCCATCCATCCAGGATCGACTAAGATGTACCACGATTTGAAGGGAGTGGTTTGGTGGGGAGGCATGAAAAAGGACTTTGCAGAGTTTGTGGCTCAATGTGCAAATTGTCAACAAGTGAAGGTAGAACATCAAAAGCCAGGAGGTTATATGCAGTGTATCGAACTTCCAACTTGGAAACGGGATATGATCAATATGGACTTTGTTACCGATTTACCTCGCTCACTTCAGAAGTATGACTCTATATGGGTAATAGTTGACAGACTCACAAAGTCAGTACATTTCCTACCTGTCAGGAGTGATTATACAGCAGAAGAGTATGCCAAACTGTACCTTAAGGAGATAGCCAGGTTACATGGAATTCCAATCTCTATTATATCAGATCGAGGGGCTCAATTCACTGCAAAATTTTGGAAGTCTTTCCATAGGAGTTTAGGAATGCAAGTAAATTTGAGCACAACATTCCACCCTCAAACAGATGGTCAAGCAGAACGCACTATTCAGGCACTTGAAGATATGTTGCGAGCTTGTGCATTGGACTTTAAAGGTAGTTGGGTTGATCATTTGCCACTTATTGAGTTTGCTTATAATAATAGCTACCATTCAAGTATCAAGATGGCACCTTATGAAGCTTTGTATGGGAGGAAGTGTCAATCTCCAATTGGATGGTTTGAAGTGGGTGAAACTACCTTACTTGGGCCAGATTTAGTACACCAAGCCTTGGAAAAAGTAAAGGTAATTCAGCAGCGGCTAGGAACAGCCCAAAGTCTCACAAATCGTATGTGGATGCTAGGAGGAGAGGGCTGGAATTTTCAGTGGGAGATTGGGTATTTTTAAAAGTGTCTCCAATGAAAGGTGTTATGAGGTTCGGTAAGAAAGAAAAATTAAGCCCACGTTACATAGGGCCTTACAGGATTACTAAGAAGATTGGGCAGGTGGCATATGAGCTAGAATTACCCCAAGAGGTTTCTATGGTTCATCCAGTTTTCCATGTATCAATGCTTTGAAAATGCATAGGTGACCCATCCCGTATCACTCCTATTGAGGAAGTGCAGGTTACAGAGGATCTCACTTATAAAAAGGTACCTACTGTTATTTTGGATTGACAAGTTAAGAAGCTAAGGAATAAAGAAATAGCTTCAGTAAAGGTACTTTGGAGAAATAAGCAAATAGAAGAGATAACATGGGAGGCATAGGATTCGATGAGGTCAAAATAACCTCATTTGTTTGAAGCTAAATAGGATGCCCAACATGCAGAATTGGGACACTAATAGGTACGTATAATTGGATACTTATTTTGTTGTCAAAGGTTTGTTTAAATAAAGGCTTATACATGGTTACACTACAAAACTGTGCTAACATTCGAGGACGAATGTTCCTGGGGGGGGGGAGAATGTAACTCCCAACATCTTACAAGTATTAATGCTATGTAAATGAATTATGTTATGGTTTGGTAAAATTTGCATCAATTCTTGAAAGTGCTTGTTCTCGTGTTAACAAGTGATATGGACGTCTAACGTTTAAGAAGGTCTTTTGTATATGTGTTTTATGTTAAATTGAGGATATCACAACTCTAAAGAAAGTAAAGCAATTGAGGTATTTGTATGAATTAATAATCTAGTATATGAGTCACCTACTTGCTTAGTTTGGAATTACTAGCTAATCGGAGACGAGGTTCGACGTCAATTTTGTCCAAGTTAGATCATGAATAAAGTTTGTGCTGAGGGTGTAAGTTTAGCTTATATTTTCACATCATAAATGGAATTAAATTTCAGTTGGGAAGCATGGAAAAAATGGGACTAAGCCCATCCCAATTCATTGGTAATTTTGGCCCAAAGTAACTAAAGGGAAATGAGAATAATGGGCAACAAAAAACCTATCAGATTTGGAACCAATTAGGCCCAATTTTGGGGACAAAATGCTGAATTATTAGCTCAATTATATGTGGTATTAGGTGGTCAAATAGTCCAAAATAATTCGTCTAAATCAGTTCTATAAAGAGGGAGTATAAGCAGCAAATTTGCTCACTCTCTACACTTAGAAAAAAAAACCAGCTTTCCCAAACTCTCTCTCTCTAAGTTTTCTCTCAACTTCTTGACCTTGAGAAGCAGCAAAATATGGATCTTTTAGAGTTCTTAAGGAGGATCTTAACCTTGAAAATAAATTTATGTGGATATATATGTGTTTTTAATAAGGTTTCTTCATGAATAATCAAGAAGTATATGTTGATATGTTTGCTGGCAAATTCTGGACAGCTTGTGTCCAGAAAATTGCTGCACTTTTTCC
>JAPFFP010000008.1:2932666-2956874 GCA_026153255.1 Solanum medicagineum | reverse complement strand
GACTTTAACATCTATGCTCAAATAAGAATTCTCAATTAAAATCCTATATCATATGAAGGATGACTCCGTCTTAGTTTTAAAAAAAATTGAAGTGTTACACATAATTTATACTAAGCAAATTAAATCTTTAATTTTTGGTTAGTATCAACTATATATAAGGTGAAATTCATAAAACTATATAAGTTGCGCTTAGAAATAATTATAAGTATTTTGAGGCTAAATATGATTTTAAAATATTAATTTTGGCTTCGAATAGGTCTTCAAAAAGTACATAATTTGTGCATGCATAAAACAAGAATAATAAAAATTTAAATTCACTTATTATATGTTGAGAAGAACTCTCATCAAATAGTGATGTTTAATTTAAGGATTATAATAATTAAATCCGTAATAATAAATTAAGGATTATAGTAATTAAAAAAGAACCATTATTTTTTTCCTTGCAGGTTTCAACAATGATTCTTTGTTTTAATTTATATATGATAAATTTCTTTTTTAGTTCGTTTCTAAAGAAATAACATGCTTCTAAATTTAAAAATAATTTTACTTAAACTTTTTAGTTTTACCTTTGATAAACAATACATTTAAAATATTTAAGATCATAAATTCTAATAACATATTTTATAATCACACAAATATTATATGGTGACATGTTTATATATAAGGTATTCTTTCTATAAAAGGAAGAAACAATATAGTGACTATAGAATTTAAAATCTATTTTTAAAAATATAAAAATGTAAAAGATTGTGGAGATGACCAAATTAGTTGATTTTGACTTATAATCTCTTAAACTACTAATAAAAAAAATTAATTTGACCAACTCATAATTTATAAAAGTCTTTTTGATAAGACTAATTTTTTATTTTTTTTTGCACTAATGGTAACGACAAGAAAAATTAATAGAAATTGTTAGCCAAAAATAAATTTGCATTCAATGACCAATCCTATGAGTCCATTTGGTTTAAACACTTGGGGTTATATTATTAATCACTTCATTGGAAAAGTAAAAAGAAGTATAATAATCTAATTAATCCACTAAATTAGTTCCATCTTCATTCTTTTATATAGTTGTTAATTAGTATTATATGTAAAGCACTATTGACTATGCTCCTAGTATTTCTTTTTTAAATAGTAAGAGACAATGACCACTAAGAGAAATTTAATTAACAATACTACCATAACAATATATCCTGTAAAATTCTCAAAAGATAGAATTCGAAAAGAATTATATATATGTAATTTTATCGATATCCATGAATATGCGATAAATCCTTGAATCAAGAAAAACACAACTAAATCAATATAATAACAACATCAATATCCATAAAAAAGGTTCGGTGGAGGACTGAATGTACCCATACTTTACCCATACATTTATGGAATAGAAATGTTATTTTTAATAGATTCTCGTCTCAAAATAAAATAAAAGTTTTGAAAACAAATTTGTAAGAAAATACAACAAGAAGATATAAAATAAATGAAGTACTCATTCTATTTCATTTTATGTGATACTCTTTTTTTTTAGTCCGTTTCAGAAAGAATGTCATCTTACTACTCCTTACGTCCTATTTTATGTGGCACCCTTTGATTTGGCACGTTGTTTAAGAAAAAAAGTAAGACCTTTGAAACTTATGGTCTAAAATCATTCTGAGATATTTGTGTAATTGAAAATCATTTCATTAAGGGTAAAAATGAATTTTTAAAGTTAAATTGTTTCGAGAAAGGTGACATTCTTTTTGGGACAGACTAAAAAGGAAAGAGTGACACATAAAATGAGACAGAGGGAGTATTTAACTTTAAAATTCTCCTTTTTCCCTCAATGAAATGATTTTTAACCACACAAATATTTATGAATGATTTTAGATCACAAGTTTAAAATGTTTTCCTTCTTTTCTTAAATATCATGCCAAATCAAAAGGTGTCACATAAAATAAAACAGAAGGAATAATATATATTAATGCATATCGAAGAATAAAAGATCAATATTACTAATAAGGATACGAGGTTAGCCCATACTTCTCCCATATAAAGTGCAGTCACATTTGACTATCTATTGGTCTTCCACCATAATCTTCGACCTCCACACATCATTATTTAGGATCACATCCTTAAAAGACACAAATACAAATGAAACATATCAAAATCAATAAAAAAAGTTAATATCATATTGAATTAGAAATCACGTAAGAAAATATCAGTAACAACATACAACAACAACATACCCAATGAAATCTGAAAAGGGAGGTTTGGGGAGGGTAAAATTTATGCAGACCTTACCATTATCTCAAAGCAATAAAGATGCTGTTTTCGAAAGACAATATCAGTAACGACATGTAATTGTAAAATCAAATCGAAAAATAAGAAAAACAAAAAAAGTATAATAATAAATGTAAAAAAAAAAATCAATGACGTGTCAACCTACACAAGACTCCCGGGTTTTCAACCAAAATTATATCCTTTAAAAAAAATTAAATAAAACATATTAAAAAAAATAAAAAAGAAGAAAGATATTTGTTTAATAATCAATTATACTCCAAAAATAAAAAAATAAAAAAAAAGAAACTTCATTATTCTTTTCTATTTCTCTCTCTCTTTTTCCATCTTAATAAATTCACAGCTCTCTCTCCCCAAATTCTCTCTCTCTCTCTCTTCATTTCCAATCGATTTTTTTCCTATTTATGCTTTTTTCTCTTTCTAAATTCATATATATGATAGCAATTTACAATTTAGGGTTTTGATTCTCATACAGGAACAGCGATTTACAGGTATTTTTTTTCAATTTTTTGTTTTTTTGGTACTTCATCTGTTATATAATGACCTAAATTACCTACAATCTGTTGTCACTGCGGCACTCTCTATTTGAGCGTATTTTTTTTGGTGATTTTTCGTAGATCTTATTGCGTATTTTTGTTGTATTGATGAGAATTTATGTTTTTTTTGATGAATTTTGTGGTTATGACATGTGTAATTTGATCAGGTTGTGATATGTATCGAATCAGTGATATGGTTGTATTGAGAAAGCAGTGTAATTTGATGAGATTTGTAATGGAATTGGGTTTAGGGATAGTTTTGTTAGGTAATGGAGGTGAAATTGTGGGAGATGATGCAGTGATGTTATGCATTTAGGGAGTTTTTTTGTTTGAAAATATTGGATTGTTTTTTGTGTTGGAATGTGTTTAGGGTGTTAGGGTTGGGATAAAGTGGGTTTTGAAGATGGAAGATATTCAGCAGCAAATGCAGCAGAAGCCGGAAAGTACAGGGGACGATGTGCGTTCTGAGTTTGAGAGGGGACTGGAGGAGTTGATGTGTGGTCACTTGGATGAGTGTATGTCGTATGCTTCGTGTAGTTCGGTGCGTAATACTGAGGATGAGGATGAAGAGTCTGATCAGCTTGTAAGGAGGAGGAGGAGGTCTGACCTTGAAGGTGATGACCTGGCGGAGTCTTCTGCTGCCAGGAGGCGCCACTCGAGGATATTGAGCAGGTGGGCTGCAAGACAGGCTCAAGAGATGATTACTACTATTGAGAGGAGGAACCGTGAGTCTGAGCTGATGGCACTTGCTGGTTTGCACACTGTTTCGATGCTTGATTCCTCATTCTTGAGGGAATCACAATCTCCTACCTCAAGGCGTCAGGGTGATTCTGAAAGAATAAGCACGAGGGCTTCTAATATTTTGCAGATGTGGCGGGAATTGGAGGATGAACATGTGTTGAATCGTGCCCGAGAGAGGGTGAGGGAAAGGTTGACACAACGGAGGAGCATGGATTCTAATACCAATGTTTCTAGTGCAAATATGTCGGAAAGCCAGGAAACTGATAACCAAGGTAGTTTGGTGGATGCTAGTGGGAGTGAGAATGAGTATGGTACTTGGTCTCACGACCCGATTGGACCTCCGGATGATCATAGAGACCGTGACAACTCCAGCCGTGAACCATCTCCTGATCTAGGGGATGTTGAGAGGGAGAGGGTGAGGCAAATTGTTCGTGGATGGATGGAGAGTGGGATCAGTGACCATTCATCTAATGTCTCTCAGCCTCAGAGAAGTGGTGGTCCAAGAGGGGAATGGCTGGGGGAGACAGAACGTGAAAGGGTGAGAATTGTGCGGGAATGGGTTCAAATGACTAGTCAACAGAGAGGAGCTCGTGGTAGCCAGAGGGAGGAACAGTCCACTAGGCTTAGTTCTCAAGGAGATCGTGCTCATGAAGGGTCTGTTGTTGACCATGAGGAAGCCCAACCAGAGCACATTCGTAGGGATATGTTAAGGCTGCGCGGGAGGCAGGCTCTACTTGATTTGCTTATGAGGATTGAAAGGGAAAGACAGAGGGAACTTCAGGGTCTGCTAGAGCATCGCGCAGTATCTGATTTTGCCCATCGTAACCGGATTCAGGTTGGTTGTTGATTTTATGCCTTTATTCTTAAGCTGGACTTTTCTTCGTTCTCTTTTTTTTGTGTGGCATTCTTAATAGAAATTATGAGTAAATGCTCCACGTGTACTTTGGCTCTAAGTTTTATCCTTTTATGTTTTATATCCTTCTACAGTCGCTACTCAGAGGAAGATTCTTGCATGAAAGGCCTGCTGAGGAAGAGAGACCACCTTCAATAGCAGCAAGTGAACTAGTTCAGCTAAGACAACGTAACACTGTCTCTGGGCTGAGGTATCTATTATAGTGTCTTGTTGCCTAGTTTGTTTTTAATATCTAGATCTTTTCATCTTCGTAAAATATGCCCTACTTATTAATTGGACATCATGTTTATGCATTGTTGGTGTAAATAACATTGTAGTAGGTGTGTTTTACGCCGTTGTGCAGTTGGTTGGACTGCCATGACAAATAAAAGTTAAAGATCAATCTTTTCCTTGGCTAGGATGCTTATCCTAAGTTGTGCCGACTCTTGATTTTTGCTGCTATCCTCTTCATTTTTGCTTCTGTACCCATGTTGACATGACATGGGTGCGGGATACATGTGGGATTCCCACATCAGGTACTTTGACCAGAGTCTATGAACAAATTTGGGGAAAGAGATTTTGATTTCTCAAAATAAAAGATAAAATAGATTTAAGACATGGGAAATGGCACCTATAATATTGAATACTTTTGTCTCCTTTTTAGCTTTTCCTCTTGGTCAATATTTGTTGCTTCAAGTTTCATGCCAATCAGAGAGAAACTAAGAATTCAAGTGGTTATGTTTTGACTTTTGGTAATGATCTGTAAGGGTAATTGGTGGATATTTTTGAGGGCAAGAAAGAGAGAGCTTGAAAAAAGAAGCTGGGGTCTTAGGGAAGACAACCTAGAAATCTTTCAAACTTAAGAATATCTTTATAGCTTTATTTTATAAGTTTGGATTTTTTTAGCCGAATAACAACACCTATATCCATACCCGGATCTGTGCCCCTAAATCTTAAAATTTAGATTTTGCCGGATATGGTCCTTGGATTTCGGCGTGTTAGATACCTGCAGTCTGAGCAACATAGGGTGTATCTCTTGCAACTCAAATAGTAAACTACTCATTTACCTCTTAGTTGTGAGAAAATCTTCTCATAAACTCCTCTTTTAATTGTGAAAGAAATCTTCTCATAAACTCCTCTCTCACTAAGATGTGAGAAAATATTCCCGATTTACTAAAATCCCCTTACCACAATTTGTAGAGAATGATAGTGGAAATTTTGATTCGCTGAAAATGAATGGTGAAATTGGAAAGTTAAACTGTTTTGATCTCATAAATGCAGCATTATCATGCTATACTTAAGATGTCTAATCCGACTGAGGCTTCTTTATACCTTTGCTATTGGCAAACAATTGAAGCTACCAGATAGTTTTCTGCTTTGTCAACTTAATCTACTAGCATTAGAATTATCATTCCCCCTGTCCCAATTTATGTGGCTCCTTTTTCCTTTTGGTTTGTCCCAAGAAAGAGTCACCTCCTTCTAATTAGAACCAGCTTAACTTTAGAATCCTCCTTTTACCCTCTTTTACCCTTAGTGAAATGATTCATAGCCACAAATACCTAAGATTTGTTTTAGGCCATAAGTTATAAAAAAAATTCCCCTTCTTTTTTTCCCTTAAACTTTGTGCCAACTGCCAAGTAAGACGGTTCTACATAAATTGGGACAGAGGGAGCATTTGAGTATATCTACAACTGAGGTGAACTCAGGTTAGGTTTAAACTGCGCACTTGTTGGTATCACATATAGGCATCCTTTGCTACCATTGTTTTAGTCAAAATTAGTATTGAAAAATTGTTGCTTTGAAACTTCAACTTTTGGGAGTTTCCTCTCTTTAAAGGTTCTGTCAAATTGGTATCTATGGTTTGCTTTTCTATTTTTATGAAGTTTTGGTATCTTTGCTTTTTCTATCTGACACCAGGAAGCAACTTGATTTTGTTAGGCCATAAACTTAATTGTTTACTTTAGTCAATCCAGTAAAAAAAATAAAAAGATAAAAAGGAAAAGAAAACTGTTGCTTTAATGTTTTTTCATCACTGTCTCTGTTCAAGAAATTTCTGACCCAGAGCTATCTGGACATCAAATTGGGATGAAGTAGTGAGATTGGAGCTGTTTTCTCTGTATAAAGCGTTTTCCCCCTCCTTTTCCTGTGTAGCAATAACGTATAATTAATTGATGGAAGTATTTGAAGTTCTTTTCTTTCACACATTAAAAACATCTGCAATGACTTGATATGTGTTTACTAGCTGTAAACTGAGTAAGGATATTATTATTGAAAGGACTTTCTGAAAAAAGATAGAATAAAATAAAAGATAACATAGCTTCTAGGCTTGTGTGCAAGTCTGCTTGGATAGCAGTGTCACAAAAAGAAAAAGTTAGCTTCTGCCTTCCACCAGTCTCTCACCGAACTAACTTTGCGGGAAGTCTAAAATGCTTTATGCTCTTAGCATGCATGTTGACTGGATGTTGCCCTGATTATACTGATGTTTAGTTATAATTTTTATAATTATTGGATTGCTGGTGTTGTTGTTAGTGCACGTTGTGATGCTTGTATTGTTGCTTTTTTCCAATTTGATAGTCCGATCTTACCAGAGATTGCAAATTCCAAGTTTATCTATGTAGAGCGGATCTAATTGTATTAATATCTTGATTTCTTCTATGTAATACTAATCGATCGGACCTCATTGGCAAGTGCTACAAGATTTCGTGCATTGGAACCCATATGGAAAATACTACAGGTTTAGAGGAAATTAGCCTCTGTGGTATAAGCACTTGAAGTATCGTAATCGTTCTGTTACACTTACAAACACTTGTTTAGTTACATCCTTGCATGAGATAGTTTCTGTGGCCATTGGTGATATATTCTGTTCCTTGGCCTAATGAGGGGCTCTTTCTTACTTCTTCCTCAACTTGTTCATTTAACAAATCTTGATGCTTAGCTCTTTACTCAGTTGAAAATGATGATATTTGCCAGTTTAATTCATGAGTTGATGATGTTTTTTCTCAACCAGGGAAGGATTCCGCTCCAGATTAGAAAACATTGTACGTGGTCGAGTAAGCGGCAATTCTGAAAATTCATCTAACAGTAGGAACAGTGATTCTAGAAATAATCAGACTCATACACATCCTTCACAGGAAGTCCAGAATGAAAATGGTGAACAAATGCAGTCCAGTGAGCTGGAAAGCAATGTGCATCAGTTGCCGGATCGCAGTGAGAATTCTGGTCAGAGTATGAATCAACAACCGTCTCCTATCCAAGGGAGGGATCGAGTGGAAGCTATTGTTGAATCCGAGGAAGGAATACAACGCAATTTAGCATCAACTGATTCTAATGTATGGACTCATGAGACCACAGAGAATGTAAGTGGGAATTGGCAAGAAAGTCCGTCAACTACTAGGTCCCTTGAAACAACAGCATATGTGGGGAGAGCAGAACATCGTTTCCCAGAAAACCGGGAGGTTTGGCATGAGGATGCCTCACGAGAAGCTGCAGAGACTTGGTCAGCAGGACCTTCCGATCCTCCACGAATGCGGCGTCCTGTCCCGTTAAGGAGAGTTAGTAGATTCCATCCACCTGATGATGATAATGTGTATAGTATGGAACTTAGAGAGCTCCTTAGCAGGTAATATTCAAGTCTTGATTGTGTTTTCCCACTCCATGCCTTCCTAGGAATATTTTTGGTCTGTTGTTTATTGGAAGTCTTTGTTGGGTAGGAGGAGTGTTTCCAACCTTCTTCGCAGTGGTTTCCGTGAAAGTTTAGATCAATTAATTCAGTCATATGTGGAAAGGCAAGGCCGCTCTCCCATTGATTGGGATCTGCATCGGAACTTGCCTATTCCTGCTTCACCTGACATGGGTCAGGACCAGCAGAATGATGAGCAAAATGATGATCAGCAGGATGGAGTTGGACGGCCTTCAATTGTGCTACCCTCTCCTCCTGTGCCACCTCCACAACCACTTTGGCATCAGGAATTGCATCACTCAAGTTGGCCACGTCATGCAGTGCATCGTTCTGAACTTGTAAGTCAACTGCTTCATCCTTGCTTATTTAAAAAGCATTTAAAGAAGATATTGCCTCTTTCTGGGAGGTATATATTCAGCATTGACTGTGATATATATGATAGTATTGATCTTAATACCTAATGCGTGTAATTAGTAAGAAGACTTGGGCTCCTAAATCATATGAAAAATGAAAAACTACTCTGGGTATATTCTGTAGTGACGGGTGAATGGTGCCATGAGCTTTTGTACAATCTTTTATGTTCTCTTTATTTTACCAAATTTTCAGAAATCAGCAATCTGTCCATACCTGTATTAAAAATGAAATCCTGTTTAAGTTGGTGTATGTTGCCAATGAGAAACACAGATGATATTCTGATCAAGCCAGGCGATTGATAATGGTGATATTGAAGCAAAATGTTCCAAGATCTTTTGGTTCGTTCTTTCCAATTATCTTGATCTTCCCCAATTTTTCTCAATTCTGGTAGTCTTTACCAGTACTTGAAAAAAGAATGCATTTTGGTTGGTTGGTTCTTGTCGTGAATAAGAACATATCTTGTTCTGTTTAAGCCAGACACTTAGTAATTGTTTCAAATTTTCAAGTTCTATTGGGACAGTCTACACCTTTTACATACATACAGAAGTCACTGTATTGTGAGCTTACTTTGTGCTGTTTTGGAGCAGGAGTGGGAAATGATAAATGAACTTAGAGCAGACATGGCAAGACTGCAGCAAGGCATGAACCACATGCAAAGAATGTTAGAATCCTGCATGGATATGCAACTGGAGCTGCAACGCTCTGTCAGGCAGGAAGTTTCAGCTGCTTTGAATCGATCAGCTGGTGGTCAAGGTATGTTCATCAACCTATGGTGTTATGAAATGTTAATGCTGCTTATAAATGTTGAGAATCTCCAAACTCCCTGTTTTACCGCGCCACTTTCTTCATCTAATAATTTTGGGTTTGGGAATGCTAATGTAAACCAGGGGCTGCGGAGAGCTCAGTCGATGGTTCTAAGTGGGGCAATGTGAAGAAGGGTACATGCTGTGTTTGTTGTGATAGTCACATCGATTCCTTGTTGTACAGGTACGAGTCATATTTTGCAATCTAATGAATCTTGGTAGGATTAATTTTCCATTATTAGTGTATTTTTAACCTGTTTTACCAGGTGACCAGCCTTTTTCCCCAGGCTAACCAATCCCACCGACCTTTTTATGGATAGTGATCTGTAGTTATCTCTTAAATGACCTAATGACGTAAACACACAGTATATTTCGTTCAAGATCACGTCAATAGTTGAAATGAATTGGTTTATTTTCCTGCATTGGCAGATGTGGGCATATGTGCACTTGTTCAAAATGTGCGAATGAATTGGTGAGAGGCGGAGGAAAGTGCCCATTGTGTCGCGCACCCATTGTTGAGGTGATCCGAGCTTACTCAATACTGTAAAAAGACGAAAGGGATAGGAGGGTAAAGACGGAAGCTGGTAAGGTGTAAGAGGAGTTGTATGCATGCTCCCTCTACCATGCTTCTCAGATTCTTATTATCTGTAGAGTGTTTTATTACTTTTGCCTATGTTCTTCTAATTATAATCTATGGAATGCTATGCAATGTGTAATTGGAAAAACGAAAGGCACTTTTTGTTGCATCATTCATTCGTAAATAAAATTGTTAATTCTTTTGCATCGTTTATTCTTTTTATTTACCATCTTTCTCTATTGTCACTTTATGAGACAAAATTTGATTGACGCAGAGCTACGCAAATAACTAATCTCACAAGTGGGGTTTGTTTTGGTAGACTTTTGGTTCAAAAGAGAAGTACTCCACATAGGATTGGAAAATGGCAAAATACAACAAATGAAGTAATAAATAGTAATGCAATTTTTTGAAAAAGAAACTAAATTATTAAGTATTACAATTAAATGGAGAAATCGATGCAGAGTTGAGATGATTATTTTCTTTTTGGGCAAAAATAAGACTGAATTTCCTAATCTAACACATCAAATATGACGTCGGGTTATTATTCTACAATCCACATAAATAAACAAATAATTATTGTGAGTCAATTTAATAAGACACGACAACTAATTAAACTCTCAACTAGCAATCAAAGGAAGTTAATGATTTATCAGGTCATATCAGAAATTTCTCCCACATCGAGAGCTTAAAGAGGATTTAAGCACTATATATATTTAGACTCAGATAAAGAAGCCGTGTTCGTAGAAAGGAGAGATGGTTGGCATCTCCCCCGACAGGGACGGGAACAGCCTTCGGGCTTTACCTGTTACCACACATCCGGTTAAGGCTTTCCCACGAGAGTGGATCTTACCCAATTTTTTTCCCTTTATTTAGTCGACAGATAACTGCCAATTTTACGATCTGATTATCAGAATAAAATTAATACGATATTTGACTTTTAATTTTAAAATATATAAGAGATTTTGTGCATTATCTTTGCAGGGTAGCATATGGAAAAAATAGTGTCCTTTTAACTAAACGGCTCCTTTTAACTTTTTCGGAAAAGTAAAGTAGAACTATAACCAAGTTGAGAAAAGCAAAATTAGAATGAGGAAAAATATTTATAAGAAAAAAGAAAGCAACTCTTAACATTTTTTGCTTAATTTGTAGGATGCATCCGAATAATTACCTAGACCAATCATGTACAACAATACAAATGAACTTTCTGTACTCTGCTGAAGGACTCTTTCAACAAAGAGATCACAAACTACCTATACATTTGCTACTCTATTAGTGATCGTCACATTTTTAAATCATGGTATAACGAAAATGACCCCAACAATTTATTTCTACAATTCTTTCACTGAATCAGATGTGTATGTAAATCGTGTACCTGAGGAAATTGTCATATACCAGCATCAGCTGGCTAGAAAGAGGAGAGGTTACGATATCCTCTAGCTGTCTTCTGATCATGTATGGATTTCAAAGTCATTATGAGTTGCTCGCGCTGATCCTCCACTTCTGCATACTTTAGACTTATGTTCAGGTACCGATCACGAATTTCTTGTAGCTCAGATTCAAGCTGAGAGATTTTTTGCACATTATCGTCTCTTCCTTTGGATGACAAACTGAAGATACAAATATGTGAATTAATTAGATGACAATCATAATACTTTTAGTTGAACATGCAGATAACTATTTCTGAATATACTAAATAAAACAAGCACATGGGGAAGATTTCCTGGACCAATATATACACTTTTCAGACGCGAAGCTGCCATTTGAGTTTATAAGTTGTAGATTCTACAAAATGTAGCTTTATTGGGTTCTGGATAAACTAGTCGACTTTAAACAGAAATATAAGTCTGGGCCAAAGCTTATTAGGTTCTGGTTAACCTGTAAGTAGAACAGTAGCTCGTCCATGATACTCTTATTCTACCCCCAGATTAGAACTGTCAACTGAAGTGGTAGCCACACCAGTTTCCAGTTACTGATTTGTCACAGATATAATTGGTTAACAGTTTTCATAAGAAATTCAGACTAGATTGATTTTACCAGTAGCAGAATAAGATCAGAAGTTAGACATAAATATCAGGTGAACCACAAACAAAACTCAGGACACAAAGCAATTTTTTTATATAGGCTCACCTAATAAGATGGGATTCATGGATGCAATTGCTCTCTAAAGTCTGAGCTATTGTACCGCCTGGAAATTGGATTACTGATACACTTTTGGCACGAGTCTCTTGAAGATCTCGGGTGTAGTTGCTTTCTTTGTTGCCATCCTAGATCAATGTGGGGGAATATCATGAGGTTAATAAAGAAAAGGGAATTATATGAATTATATTCTCCCTGAAATGAAAGTAATTAGTAAATATATACACACCGAGGCACACAAAGGACCACAGATAGTTCTAGTATCACATACCTGTTGAGAGTTGTCTTGAATCTTCTGAACTTTCAAGTATTTCTCTGATTGAGGAGATTGAGTAATTATATCATGCTGATGCTTGCTGAAGTCCTCTTCCTCTGCCTGTTTTTTTCAGAAAACAAAACAAAAATCAGATTCATTGCCTTCTGTATCATTGACTCCAAGTTATATACAAGAGAAGTGTGCTTGGTTAACCTCTGAAAACTTCGAATCATCTAGATTAGGAGTGGTATCATTATCTACTTTTTGGTTGACTGATCGTTTTTTCGACAATTCTTCCTTGAAGGATCTGGCTTGCTTCAAGCAGTTCTCATTCTCGGATTGTAGGGATTTTATTTTCTGCAGAAGCTGGCTATTTACTATTCTAAGCTGGCAAAGCTCATTTTTCAGCTCGGAAACTTTGGCACACATTACTTCTTTTGCGGTTAAGTCTCCTTCCAGCCTCAGAACTTTTTCCTCTAGTGCAATTGTCTTGTATTTGTATTCTACTGCTTCATCCACTTCCTTCTGCATGCTAGTGATTTCCTGCAGTAATGATGCCTTCTCTTCCTTCAATTCTTCACAATCTCCATATTTCAACAGCAGTGTAACTTGTGTTCTCTCGTTTTCAAACTTCATCTCGGATAGTGCTTCTTTAAGATCCAAAACTTCCTCCTGAAGTAATGGTAATGTATGCAGTTGAATCTTTAGACTAGAATTCTCTTCAGTCATTTGCAGCATTTGACATTCAGAAGACAGTAGTTTTGACTCAAGCTCATTAATGGTGCATTTAAGCTTTGCTTCACTGGATACAAGATATTCCATCGACCTCAGTAACTTATCGCAATTAGCTGCCAAAGTTCTCTCTTTGGCTTTAGAAGTACCAAGTTCACTCATAAGATCTGACATCTGCACCATGAGGGATTGTACCTGTTCTTGCAACTTCTCGACTTCGACTGTGTTCTCCGGAGACATTTCATGAAGCATGCACTCTTCTACAAGAAGTTTCTCTCTATGCTCTTTAGCTTGTAGGTGGAGATCGTCAAATTGTAACTTAAGGATCTTCTCTTTTGATTCAATTTCTTCCAGCACTGAAGAAAAGTTAGCTTCTAATGACTCTATCCTTTTCAAACAGGTGGAGAAAGAATACTGAGACTTCCTCAATTCTGCTTCCAAAACATTATGGCTCGCAAATAATTTTAGCTTTTGTTGCCTTAGTTCTGCATTCAATTTTTGAAGCAAATGACACTCTTCCATAAGACTCTCCGTTGTTGCTTGGAGCTTTGGATTTACTTTCTTCAGATACTCACACTCTTCTTGAGCATCTAACCACCGCTTTTGCATCTCCAGCAACTTTTCTTTCAAATCGAGCTTTTGTGACTCCTTTTCATGTTCTAATTTTTTGATCTTGCTCTGAAGGCTCAGAACACGATTACCAGAATGCTGCAGTTCCAAACGATTGAATTCGATTGCATCAGTCAAATGCCTTAGTTGAGCTTCCAATCCTGATACTCGTTCTGACAGATCTACATTTTCTTTTCCTAATTCATGCAAATTAAGTTCTAACTCATACTTATTATCCTCTAGCTCTAATGATTTCATTTCGGACGTCATTTTAGAGACACCTCCACAAATACATTGATCAAGAAACATCAAACCATTTGTGGAAGCGTCTAAAGATTTGGAGGTGGCACCAAGTTCTTGTTGCATGTCTTCCATTCTTTCCTCCATCTGACATTTATTCATCTGGAGATCAGATATTTGAGTACTCAAATCAATCTGGTGATGCCTAAGAGCTTCGATCTCTGCACCCTTTTTTGAACATTTTGCCTTCAGCTCCAGTATCTCCGAGTTCTTAGCTAAACTATCACTGCTTATATTTTGAACCTTGCCCTCTAGCACCTTATTTAAATCCTCAAGACTTTGACAGCAAGAACAAGGAGTATTTTCCTTTGGAAGGTCATCCTTTTCTTCATCTTGAAATTCACATGCATCCTTCACTGTTGTTTTTGGTTCATCCTCGATATGTTGACTACCATCAAGACATTGAGCTAATCTGTACCTCAATAACTGGAACTTTTTCAACACTGCATTATCTTGCTCGTCCTTGGAGGGATGACCTGCACATTCACAAAGATCTAAATTACAAATAGCATTTTTAAACTGTGTTTCATAAGTGAAAGGAGGACATTTTGTCTCGTTCACCTGATGCACGAGATACTTACATAAAGTGTTGAGTAAGGTATAGATATCTTCAATATGTCCTGACTCGGAACTCTGAAATATTATGGGTACATTTTTATGAGTGAAACGAGCTCGACAGTCTCCTTCCTGCTGACATTCTGATGGCATTGCAGCAATCTCAGTGCTGTGATCTTGTTCTTGTGCTTCAGCACAACATGAGTTGATTTCAGCATTTAGCCTCAAAGCATTGCCCTTAACTTGTGAGTGAAACTCCAGAGCTAAGTTTTCTTCCTGATGGCAGGTTTTCTGCTTACTTTCAGAGGAAGCAGTCTCAGCAATTGTTTTCTTCTTCCCCGTATCATCTTGAAATGGAAGGAGCTCACCTTTGTGTTCTTCAAATTCGGAACCACTAAGTGATTGTTGACTTAGTTGACTGTCGACAGAAGATGAACTTAAAATAGGACCACTCATAGAGGAAGTTCCCTTTGATTTCAGTTTGTCCAGAAGTTCCAGATTTTCGTCCATCAGCTCCTTGAAATCTCTCTCAAGTTCCTGAAGTCTTTCCTTGAGAATCTCATTTTCCTTGATCAGATTGCAGTCAGCTGCAGCTTTGATCTCACTTGTCTTGGAGCCCTCTGCACTTGAAATTCTGGATAACTCTGCCTTCAAATAAGCAATTTCCTCTTGTTGTTCTCTTGACCTATTTTTCCATTTTTCTTCACAATCTAGAAGAGCCTGAGTACTGTGATCTCGTTCAAGTTCAATCTCATGAGTTTTCTCCCTGATGATTTTCTCCAGATGGAGAGTGGTGTTTTCCAGATTTTTCTGTGATTCCTGCAACTGTTGAATCTTGTCCTCCAGGTTCTGTTGGTTCTCAGAATTCGACTTTACTTCTAAAAGGTTCTTAATTTCCAATTTCTGCTTTTCAACAGTTTCTTCCATCTCCTGCAGAATAGAGACTAGTTGAATATTTGATTCTTGGGTTTTACTTAGCTGGAAAGACATATCATCATTTGATTCTTTTTGAATCCTTAGCTCCTCTTTTAAAATCTTTTCCGCACTATCCATCTCTCTGACTCGGAGCATTAAATTCTCAGTTGATTTTTCCTTTTCCATGGATTCTTGTAGAAGGATCTCAAGATGTTTGATTTCTTGCATCAATCCATCACGTTCTGTACCCAACGAACGAAGCTCCATCTTAAGGTTTTCTATCTGCTGTGCCTGGTAAGCGAACTCCTTCCTTGACATTTCCAAGTCAATCTTTAAGCTTTGAGCATTTTGTTCCCACATCATGGACTCTGCAATTAGCTCTTTACTATCTTTGGCTTGTAAGGAGTTCCTAGAGGAAGAAGAAAGTTGCACTGATGCAGAGTTATCATGTGAGAACTGTTTGAGATCATCTTTTTGATTTTGACTATCGTTTCGTGATCCCGAGATCATTAAGTTATAAGGAGAGTTGTACGACTTGGGTGATTCACAAAAAGAGTAAGAACCACAGGATGCAGTACTCCTGGAATCAATTGATTCTTGTCTACCAACTATGAGGTTAGCATTCCTATTTGAGTCACTTTGGGAGGAAAAGCTTTCTCTGCCCAATGAATCCTCTGTAGAGGCAAAGCTATGATATGAACTCAGCCGAGGGAGACTTGTTTCCTGTTGGGAAAGCATAACCTAGCTTAAATAGTAGAGGAAGCTACAGACGATAAAGTAATCAAATAAATGCACCATTGAGACTTGTAAAATAAGATCTCTAAGAGAAGACATGCGTTAATATAATGAGAAATATACTTCAATTTCTGATATTTGAGCCAATATATGCATCCAGTGATTTCAGTTATTCAAGTAGCTTGGTCTATATCCATGATTTTATAATTACTTGGTTTCTTTTAATGTTCCTTAATTTTAAAATTTGCAGTCTCTCTGTCCAGGTCCAACGCCATATCTAAACTACTAAGGCTGCGTTCAGGACTGATATCAAAGGCAATATTGATGCTATTTTCCAGCTCTTTAAATGTAATAATTATGGACTTTTTGCCTGGATGGTTCTAGATTGATTACCGACTGGAAGCATTATATCAAAACTCAGACTTGGCCAACACTGGAAATGAAGACGGACGTATAAATCCATAATTCTATTAACCAGTTCCATTTAATGCCTAATAGTCTATTATTTGCATTTTAGTTGTGAAAGAAAAAAGTGAAAATGGTTATCCAAACTGGTTCTAATTGGGTGAACAATCAAATATTTAGGTATTAGTTAAAGAAGAGACTTTTCTCCTATAATATCCTAATGTATATGAACAGCAGAACAGATGCATAAATCTTTCTGACTAGATAGTGTGATACCTCTGATTTGATCTCCATGTTATTGTATTCCATGCTCTCTTCTTCGGCATGGAGGGGCATGGCTTTGGATTCATTTTCACTACAATTTCAAATTGATTCTTTTTACTACGGATAGAGAAAAAAAAAGAAGAAACAGAAATGTGGAAAATAAGGAAGAAGTTGTTATGTTCTAGTGACGAACCTGATTGATGTCAGACACTTGATCTCCAGCTGCAGAAACATAGGAAGTTGAATCAGTGGTAGTAGGTAAGGCCAAAAGCTGAAATTACTATGTACTCAGGTGTACTTTAACGAACAAATTCCTGAATGAAATATAGGCCAAGAACGTAAGGGAATTG
Source organism: Solanum medicagineum (assembly GCA_026153255.1). NCBI lineage: Eukaryota > Viridiplantae > Streptophyta > Magnoliopsida > Solanales > Solanaceae > Solanum > Solanum medicagineum. The sequence continues at coordinate 2,939,698 of JAPFFP010000008.1, read as the reverse complement.
GCTCAAGATCTTCAAAAAGGAAATTGAACATTCAGGATGGGATCAACATTAGGATGCTCCAAATTAGTAATATACTGTAGTTGTGGTGGAGGAAGTTGAAGCTGGAAAAAACTTGTCCAATTTTATTATTTTCTTTGATCTTCACATATTTAATAAGTAATCTATAATTTTAAAAACATATTCAACTTCACATTGAAAAGTATGTAAAGATAACATATAAGCATGCATAGTTATGTGGCTCTCAAATTCTAATGAGCAAAGTAAGATGACAAAACAAGTATACTTTCAGTATATGACTTGTAGAATTACACGGACACTAATAAACAGAAAACAAATTACATTCCATTACTGAGAAGCAAAAACTCACTTGAGAATTATTAGGCACAAATGAAAAGAAAATCTTTCTAAAGGGGATTAGAAAAATCTGAGAAGCTTGTTGATACACAGAGTTCGTCAGCTAAGCTCGCAGATAATAGCAAGGATTGATTAATTCATTAAAAATATTAGGTTATCTGTTCCAGCTAAAGCAACAGCTAATTAAAAAAAAGAAGTTTCTTTGTACTTCAGTAACGGAAGATGAACCTATTTATTGCAAAAGAAGCATAGAATCTTGGTAAAATACGATAGGGTGGGTCTACAAAGAGTATTTCCTGAACATGTTGAATTAACATGCAGGAAAGAAATGGTAATCATAGGATAACCTAGATAATGTTCTGCATTTTAAAGGGCAAGCATCAAACTTGAAAGTATCAGAAGATGTCTCACTTGTAGAAGTGTTCCATGGTTACACTTTCTCAAAGGTAAGGAAATCCGAGTAAAAGCTTTCGCATCCCTGAAGCTAGCAGGATTTACAGAAGTCTCTCCGAGGATGCTAGATTTTGTAGATCCCTGAAACAGAAAACTAATAACTTTATAAACATTAAAACTACGAGACAAGTGTAGCAAATTAATTCAGTAATCTAAAAGCTTATTGAAGCGATAACATCAACAGAGAGAAATATAGGAACGTGTCTGACCATTGTTACAATAAACTTGAGAGGGAATTGCTCTTGTTTGTTTGAAATATCATCTGGGGTAATCCACATGGAGTGTGACCATGTCTCTGTCCATTTGCAATGACCATTTCGTACTGAGGCTTTCCCTGATTTGCTGATTGTTTTTCCTGTTTCCACAGAGATAAGAGAGACGGAAAGTTTGTCCCATCCTTTAGGTACCTGAGGGAAGCAAATCCATAGAAAGTATGATAAAACTGAAACTGGATGTAAAGTTTCAGTCAAGATGATGATAGCAAGGCCATTGAGACATCAATATTAGATGATCATATTTGAAATCCATTTAACAAGTAACAGAAATATAGACATTGGAAAAAAACTTCCACAGATATAAGCAGTTTGAGAAAAGGATTTGGTAGCTAGTCATTATCTTAAGAGTATCAGCTCAGTCACAAATACTCAAAGCAGGGTAAAAAAATTCACCATGTTAAACATTACCAATTTACATGAACAACAATTGGATCTTTTGAAACATTTAACGAGGTAACAACAACTTACCGGTGTAAACCCACAAGTAGGGTTTGGAAAGGGTAGATTATAGACCTTATCCCTACCTAGCAAGGTACAAAGACTGTTTCCAATAGAACCTTAACAAGAAGTGAAAATCCAAGAGAAAAATAGGGTCTGTAGCAGTCAACAAGTAAATATGTGAGATGAGACAAGACAGTGTATGTGGTACTAATTTGACCTAAATTATTTTTAAGGCCATTTCCTTTATAAGTTATTCATTTCCTACATTGTCCAATATTATTATATCCCAGAAATAACCCTTCTGCGCATCGTATGTGCTATTTATCGTATAATTGTACATATGGGCTATATTGCACAATGTGCTTCCTAGTTCAGTCACTTATTACTGATGCTACCAGGGTAGCAGACTGGTTATATCCATTCTGGAGCATTTGCCATTCCATTTGTTTCCAAAAAAGTAATATGTTTTTTTCTGGTGTTTCTTACTCCTTGTCTCCTGCTGCCAACTATGAAGAGAACCGTATCGTTTCTTTCATATAATTTAGGAGAGAAAATGCCTCAGATGTTTGCATGGTTGCCAACCAGCAGCAGCCAGTAGCAGGCAGCAAATGGCTTAAATTTTAAAAAATTTTAGTTTTTGCAATTGCCGCAACTAAGGGGAAAAAAAAAGCAACTAATGGACAATGGACAACCAGGTTCACAGCCCATGCATACATTATACATCACATAACTGCCACTCAGAACCTCTTTTAGTACTTACTGATCTTCCAGAATAAGCTGTTGAACAAAAGCAATGGATTGCTTCATTAATAGATTGACCTACTTCGACTAGTTCAGCAGCCTGATTGTATGCACCTAATAGTTTGCCGATTGTTGTCTTGATATTAGATTTGTCATATTCAGAAGTTTGCTCAACATCACACTCCAGTCAATTATAGTATTGCAGTTATTTTGATCATTTCATTTGCATTAAAGGCACGGATAACTATAAAGCACTCATCTCCCTGTTTCACATTTTAAATACAACATTCAAATGTCAGACAAACAAAGTGGTCTTATCCAGTGACCCTCTAAATTTCGGGAAAGCCCCTTTCCTATTACTCAAAAAACTTGTGAAAGCCAGAACTGGGAATGCACATTCACCATTAGCAACATGGACATTCATTGAAGATTTCAAATGCATTTTATACAGTGAACTTTGTACAATCCTCCTCTTTGGAATATCATAAGTCATGGTTCCACTTTTCAGTAAAAATTTCCAGTATAATATCGATGAACCAACAAAGTTACGGCTATCTAATTGCTTCCTGTGACTTTGCACAAATAACGAAATGCTTCTACAATAAAATGTTGCAGAAGAAGATAAATTCCAGCCTATCTAACAGATATGTCCAAATAAGAACACGTGTTACAGAAAAAGTATTAGAATAAACTGCACATGCACTTATGCTCTCCTTTATCAAAACACACTGCCAAAACCACACAGTAAGCTGAAACGGTAACTTACACAAAGAATCAAATACGAATAAGAACAACCCAAATATATCACCACAACATTGATTTAATTGCTTCGATTTTTTTTATTTTTTGAATAATTCAAACTCTCCACATATTAATCTGTAACTTATACCTAGAGATACTCAAAATGCACACACAAAAAACAAGTAGAAACTCACACCGAACACATTAATTTATTCCCTTCAAAACTTTTTAAAAAATCACAAATTATGCAGAAAATCCAAACTCTATGCAACATGCAAACAGTAAACCAATTAAACAGCAGGAAAAATCAGCATCGGGAGCTAATCACACCTTCTAAAATCCGTACTTAAGCTGTATATTACACCTCGAGATACTCAAAATACACAGATTAACACACACACATTGATTTATTTGGTTTAAAGCTCAAATTACTACAGAGTTTGAGCTGTATATTACACCTCAAGATACTCAAAATACACAGATTAACACACACATATTGATTTATTAGCTTCAAACTCAAACGGCAGAGTCTCCAATCTATATCAATCAGGTATGTACACAGTAAACTAATCGAAAGGATAAATCAGCAGAAAAAAATCAGTTTCATGAGCTAATTTCACATTCTATACTTAATCCTGATACATTATACCTCTAGATACTCAAAATGCACAGAGTCACACACACAGAAGGACTAATTTACTTGGAAAAAAAATCAAAATATTGCAGAAATTCCAGATTCTATCAGTCACTGTTTATAAACCAATCGAACAACACATACACATTGATTTATTTGTTTCAAACTCAAATTACTGCATAGTTTCCAATCTATATCACTCAGGTACGTAAACAGTAAACTAATCGAACAGCATAAAACTGCAGGAAAAATCTAGTTTCATTAGCTAATAGCACATTCTATACTTAAAACTGATAAATTATACCTCTAGATAGTCAAAATACACAGAGTCAATCAAAATATTGCAGAAATTCCAAATTCTATCAGGCCCTGTTTATAAACCAATCGAACAACATAATACACAGTTATTGCACAAGCTATAATTCGTACTTCTATTAAGCTTTAAATTACATAAAAACAGACCTGACGAGCTTGAAGATTGGAGAAGGAGAAGTCGAATCGGTGTCCTGATTTCTCGGAAAAAGACGACGACGACCGGTGGCGGTGATGCAACTTGAGAATTTTATCTCTGATCATCATATCTTCCTTTGCAAATAATTATGCAATGTAGTGATTATACAAGTTTATATGTAGAGAAAAAGTGAAGGTGAAAATGGAGATAGTGGAGTGGATAACTGAATTCTGGGTAGGGGTTGGATCCACTAGTGGAAGCAGCTAATATTCCATAGCTGTCCTTGTTCAATATTGGAGTTAGTTGGTATAATTACTTTCCGAGCGAAGCCAAGATTAGGAGTTTGTCATTTTAAAGTAGAGAAAAATATTGTGAAGTATATTTTTTAATATGGAAAAAACTATTAGGTTTGTCGAAATCCACAAATTCGACTTAGCTCGACTGCTGTCGGACTCGTAGGATAGTTGTTCACCGTTGATTTGGCACACACCTTAAAAAGAAAAAATAAATAATATTATTATATTATTTTTATTTCAATATATATTAAATTTATTGATTTAAAAAATATATTAAATAATATTAAATAGAGTAGTATTTAATACTCTCTCTATTTCAAAAGAAATGACTTTCTTTCTTTTTTGATCTGCTTCAAAAACAACGATTCGTTTCTTTTTTTGACAAAATTTTAATTTTAATTTTTCACAGAACATGTTAAGACCATAAGATTAACGGGTATTTCGATACATTTAACATAACTTTAATTTAGAAGTATAAAATTAAAATATATATTTTTTAATTTCTTAAATTTCGTGCTAAATCAAACCATGTAATTCTCTTTGAGATGGACGAAGTAATTAACAAAGGTGAAATGGACATAAATAGTAAATAGTTTATTGATTTTCCAACGGTGTAATAATAGTTCTCCATTATTAACTTGATACTAAGATCGAGAAGTACAAATGATAGCGATAATTTATCAAATAATTTTTATTAAATATAAATCATCTAAATATTAAAAATAAAATGGATATAAAATAATAAATTATTTGTTAACTTTTATGAATAAATAAAAATTATTCAAACATTTGAAAATATTATAATGGAGCAAATAAAAATAGATGAAGTGAGTACTTTATCAGATGTGAGCTACTTGTCCTTTACTGCAGATTCCTTTTCTTTTCTTCTTTCTGTGTAAACTTTCTTCCTTCCTTTTTTGTTTTTATTGGGCGGCACATGTTTTTCATCAGAGTAAAAGTTACTCTTTTACTTTTTTTTTTAATCTGTTCTAATTTATGTAATATAATTTAATTTAATAAAAAAAAAAAGAAAGATTTTTAAATTTTACGATTTAAAAGAAGTTATAAATGTTTGTGAGATTATAAATTTAAAGTAAATATTTTAAAGTTAAATTAAATATAGAATTGTGTCTTTCTTTTGAATTAAAAAAAATGAGTTATATAAATTGAGATAAAAACAATGAGCAGAAAATATTCGCAACTTGATTGAACAATGTTGAGTTCTGTAGTTAGGTATAGATTTTAAATTTATGAATTCTGTATTTTGAGAAAAAGAAGAAGAGAAGTTATTGAGTTTTAATTCATCAATTAAGGATCGTTCGGAGTATAAAGTAGTTTGAATCAGTAGGATTCGAGGAAGAGTTGAATTTTGAGGAGTGTGATGTAGACAGTCTATCTAATACTCCGTCTATCTTATATTAACTAAATTTGTGAGGTAATGCAGGCATATTAAAAAAAGCACTCAACGACAAAATTTACATCATACTTTTCACTATTACTCTTTGTGAAATTATAAATGTGTAGTTTAATTTGTCTCATTGAAAATATAAAACTTCAATAAATGAAAGGACAAATATAAAAAAATTTCAAATATTCTTTTTCAACTTTGAACAATTCAACTTATTTAAACATTAAAAAAATCTTAATTATGTCACACACGAATAATTTTACCATCATTTCAACACCCCTCTTCAAATTCCTAATAAAATATTTATACAAATTAGAGAGTTAAATGCTTCTACATTAATATATCTTGTTGAAATGGGATCAACATGGACCCAACCTATAAGCAAAAATGGTCCTTTATCTATGGGGTTAGATTTAAAGTCAAACACTCAGTCTTGTTTTAATTGTCATATTGTATTTTTTAAAAATTAATTATTTGATTAATTTTTAAAATTAAATTAAATTAAATTAATATTTTAAAATAAAAAATTTAAATATAAAAAATATTATTAATTTCAACTTTTTTCATATCAATATGATAAGAATAAGACAAATTTATATAATAAAACTCTGAAAATAAAAATTGTGACAACAAGAAAAACCGATGGAGTGGTCATTTAAGTATATTCATGAACAATTTAAGTCCATTAAGAAAATCATTTATTTATTTATTTATTAGAAATTTATTTTCTTACAAGAAATACTTTGATTATTCTACATAAGAAAATAGTAAATATTTCTAGAAAAAAAATTTATTTTTTTCCATATCAACCATATCATTTATTGACAATAATTTAATAGTACCAGGTCAAAATTCATAACATCTTTTTTCTTTGTCGTAAAATGGCTGCAGTTGGAATTTAGGGAAAAAGTTTTTTTTTTCTTGTCTATTATTATAAGGGAGACCAAAGATTTAATAATAGAAAAGACTGAATATCTTTGGTCAGTTTTCAATGAGTCAATGCATAGGATATATATATATATATATGGACTTTGAATTGTGGCCAACCAGATTAATTGTGCTTTAAACCAAAGTGAAAAAATTCACCAAATATAGGCTTTAAATGGATTTGTTGTCTTGACTTAGTTTATGCACATGTAAGTTCCAAGCCCCTTCAAATAACCCAGAAACTCTTCCTCTTTTTCCGATGTGGGATTCGCCTAAGTGAGCTACAGGCGTTACGTATCGCCGTCCCTGCA
>JAPFFP010000008.1:2906373-2917367 GCA_026153255.1 Solanum medicagineum | reverse complement strand
TCATTTTGCTTTATTCCATCATACCCCAAAGCCAAAAAATAGTGAATCTTTGGCTCCATCCAAGATTGATGGAAACATGGTTTAATATATGTATATATATATAATTGAAAAAAAAATGAATTTTGAGTCTAACTCGATCATAAAAACTAACTCATAAAGTGAGATTGCCCAAAACCATATATATATTTCATTCGATTAGTAATGTATATTATTTATACGTTGAATATATTACTAAAGATAAATAAAATATACACAATATATAAAATACGTACAAACATAATACAAAATTATACCATAACCTAGCTAGTTGTATGTAAGTTATATGTTTTAACAGAATTCTGTACGATAAAAATTTGTACTCAATTGTACAATTATATATTTTAACAGAATTGTACTTTTGCTAAGTTAATGAATTACTGTTGTTGAAATAGCTTGAAGATTCATAATAATATTAATACAAGAAAAAGAACTTGATTATGTAATTTATTTTGTTTAGTTAACGTACAATTGTTGTTTATAACATATTTTAGAGTGATAAAAAATAAATTGGAATCACAAATAAGATACTATGAAGAAATATAATTTTATTAATGAATAACGTATGTACAAATTTGTTTCTCCCTTATTTCTTCTCCCCTAAGACTAATTTTTCCATGATTCGAGGGTCGCCAGTGACGTATTTCTTAAATGTAGGATGACTTTGACCTCCTTAACTATATTTCGATCTTTGAAATCAAATAAATCTTATAAATTTCATTAAATTTCAGTGTCTACAATTACAACCATAGAAGTCACTCTTTTTTTCTACTCATTATTCAACTGACCCTAAAGCTAGGAGACTGTCCTACCTTCGACTAAAAATATCTTAGCCTATACAACAACAAAATATCCAGTGGAATTTCACAAGTAGGGTCTGGAGAGGGTAAAATGTACGCAGACCTTACCGCTACCTCATAGAGATAGAGAGATTGTTTCCTGAAAACCCTCGTCTCAAAAACCCATAAGCGGAATAAACTAGATATGACAAAAAGGAAAGAAAAGAGAATAGAAAGCGCGACTAATAACGAAAAGCACATAACAATATGTAAATACGATAGATTTAACATACATTTGACTGATAATGACAACACATGAACTCAACTATTTGTATGAAGACTCGATTAAATTTGAATTAATACTTTGCGGGGCATAATTTTTAGAAGCTATGATTCTTTTTTACAAAATTCCAAGTGATTTAAATTCAAAAAATTTGATAAAAAATTAAAAGAATCTCAGTCATCTTGTCACCGCGGGTATTGTAGATACAAAGTCACTCTCAAACGTGCATAGGATACCATTTTGATGGAGCCTTCAAGACTCCACCTAACAATAACAGATTTCTCTATGTTTATTTATATATAAATAAATAAATAATTAAATTAGGATAAATAGTTTTGGTGAGCTTACCAAATAATTATATACCAACTATTCTTTCCTAAATTATGAATCTTTGCACGTGAATTGGTTAATTTTCCCCTAAAGTCTCAAACCTAATATTCACCTATAATATTTATTCTTTTTGTTGTTTTTCATTATTTTCCTCAAAATTGAGTTAATATATGAGTGTGTAAATTAACTTGATCAAAATTAAATAAGTTAGATTATCAATCATATTATGCAGAAGTGAAATCAAGATATTCAAAATAGTTCTAAATTAATACATATGTAATGAATTTTTTGAGATAAATAATATACGATGTTGGGTCAAATTCCAACTAGTATTTTAGCTTTGTTTACTATATGGACGAGCTTTATCATCCTTATAAATATTTTTTTCCGTCTATTAGAGGTATCGAATTAGAATTTTGAAAACTATAGAACCCTTTTAAATTTTTAATAGAGAGCTAGCGTTAGTTGTCAAAATAATTTATTGGATATTAAAATTAAGTGTAATGTGAAGGACGACTTTTTTTTAAAAAAAAAAGAAGAACATTAAATTTTTTTAAGATAATAAACATTTCCTCAAGAATTATTAAAACGTGACTTATATGGAAGTAATTAAAAAGTATAGCCAACTGTTGTGGGGTTCGATTTAAATATTCTCAAAGACATTTTAATGTCAATAACTCCATATATTTGATAGTTTTCATTTTATTTTATTTTATTTTTATTTATTGTAATTAGATTTGTACCTTAAAATGAATTTCAAGCACTCTCAAATATTACTTGGACAATTGTCCTAATAATTCAGGGCATTTAATCTCTGCTCTATTCGTAAAATGAAATTTTACATATATCTTTGATATTAATATTATGAGGAATTTAAATTCCTGAAGAACATACAATGAATTTAATGGTCAGACTCGAATTATTAATTCTAATGCTTCTCTGTTTCTATTTTGTGTTATTCTTCGAATTTATTTAATTATCGTATATAATTTGTTAACATATAATAATAAGAATGTTCTAATATTATCTAATTTAGTCATCGATTTATTTAGGGTGTGTTTTAAGAAAAATGAAGTGATTTAACAAAAAATGAAGTTATTTAGTGTGTGTTTGGTTGGAAGGAAAATATTTTTGTAAAAAATGGAGTGATTTTTTTATTTAACTTTTGATATTTCGTAAGTACTAAGTGTCCCAACAATATTAATATATAATTTAAGAAAATTTTATGGGGGTTGGAGTGGGGGGTTATGGGTTGTTAAGGGATGGAGGTAGGGAAGATCAAAGACAGATCTTAAATTCTACAAGTTTAATTTATACGTTCATTTTTTTTTTTTTACTTCTTCGGAGCTCTTACCTTCTTTCGCTTCTTTGGTAATCGAGTCAAATTCACACCCTTATGATTGAAGGTGAAAAGTGCTTATCATTTGAAATTTTTTCTCTCGTCTAGTATTTATGATACTTTAGTAAATTCTTTTATATATAAGATTACACTTCACATAAAACATATTAGGTTTAGATCCGTCCCTGAAGATATGACAATGATCTATCATGTCACTTATGAAATTTATCTTTCTTATACTTCTATTTAAACAATATTTTTAAATAATTTATTTGGCCGATCAAACATAAAAAAATTAAAAAATATTTCTGTACAACAAACACACCCTCAAGTAGGCAATATTTTGCATGTGGACTCTTATTACATGTGTTATGGGCTGTACTTTTGCTACAATGATTATTCATCTTCATTTTTCATGTCTATTGCACATGTGGTTGTTAGAACCTTGGTAGAATAAATCACCCTAACCTTTTCTAAAATAAACATTTAAGTTATATGTATCGATAATATGGATTGATTTAAAATGAAAGATCGTTAATTATTTCGTCAAAGATATTTATTATTAATAGTTAGTTAAAAATTCTGTTCTAATTGTTTTTTAAGTGATCTAATAGCATAAATATATTTTGTACTTCTCGTCAACATGTATAAATATGTTTGTATTTTAAAGACATGTTTATTTCATCGAGCTTCTATTTTTGTTTGATTTTAGAATTGCAATCTTTCCTCTAGAAATGAATTGAAATAGTGGTAGAATTAGAAATTTTAGTAAAAGGATTTAAAAAGGTGAAAAATGATCATATTTGAAATTTAATCATGTGGTGAAAAGTAATTTTAAACCACATCCTCTCAACCTATTACACTAGAAACTTCTCTTCCCATGTCAAAGGAATTTAAGGATGGAAAAATTGCGTGGATGATCAAACATATACTAGTTAATTAGCTAATACAGATATAGTTTAAATTAATTACGGCTCGTGGCAAACATCTAGCTATAATCGTAGTTTGAGTTTTGTATAATTCTCACGATTTATATAAATATTGTGCGTGATTATACAAAAGTTGTGCGCGAATCAAATTGTATAACGAAATATACAAATACTGTGAATTGTGTACTACCGAATTATACGAACGTTTTGCACGAATTGTATAGCGAAATATACAAACGTTATAGAAAAATTGTCAATTATATAGTAAACTATACAAGCATTGCGCGAAATATACAAACGCCGTTATAACTATAGTTACGAATTGTAATTATCGAAACTATAACTATGGAGCATAATTAAGATATTTTTGAATGACTAAGTGAAAATTCCTCCATATATATATGTGTAGATAGACAAACCTGAAACAGACTCTCTATCTCTATGAGGTAGGTGGTAAGGTCTGAATACATTTTATTTTCCTATATCTCACTTGTGAAATTTTACTAGATATATTAGTGTTATAGATAAATAGATAGACAGACACGGACAGATAGAGAAATATATAGTCTATCATGTTGTACTCTTTTTAACAAAGGGGAATCAATTGAATTCCCTTTTTTGAGTTTCATCTATGCATCCATAGAAGTATATAACATAAATTATTAATTGTTTTCCAGTACTAGAACAGGACCCTTTTTCCAAGAACTTTGAATGACCCTAAGTTTATGTTTCAACATTAAAATTTATGTTTGTCTTTAAATTGAAGAAAACAACACTAAATGGGTCTTCCATCGTTTGATGTTATTTTCAAAGACATAAAAGATGTGACACATACAAGAATCCCATGTCAAAATCTCTCTATACTCTTAATATAATTATGAGATAAGATCCTTGTTTTAAAAAATTGTATGGATGTAGCTAGTATGTGTATTTGGATTGTGGGGGTGGGGTGGTGACGGGGTGTAACAATTCATCTTTAGACAGAAGTTTCACATTGACAAAATACGGAAGAGCTGCTCGATATATAAGTAATCAGGTCTTACGTATTAGTGACGCGTTTTAAAATCATATGGCCTAGGTTTAAAGCGGACAATATCACTAGCGGGTTGAGTCGTTACAGATGGTATTAGAGTCACTCTTGTGTCAGCCTTGTCAATGTGGACTAGAATTCAACTGAGTTTAGGCGAATCCCACTAAGGTGGGGTAAACCTCAATGCTGAATCTAGGCGAATCCCACACGTTTGGGCAAACCTCAACGAGGATGTTGAGTCCATAGAAGTGTGTATGTAACAACTCATCTTTAGATAGAAGTCCCACATCGACAACACACAGAAGAGATGATGGGTATACAAGTAAACATGTCTTACATACTAGTGACGCATTTTAAAGTCGTGCGGACTTAGAATTAAAACAAACAATATCACTAGCAGGCTGGGTCATTAAACGGGGGAATCAAATAAAATTAAAGAGAAAGTCGGCATCTAAAGTTAACGAGTTCAAAAGGGTCATTAAACGGGGGAATCAAATATAATTAAAGAGGAAGTTGGCATCTAAAGTTAATGAGTTCAAAATTTTTCTGTATTCGCAACTGATCTTACTATACTTCTGAAATGATTATGAGTTTAAAATTTGTTTTTTACGTATACTTATATCTCGTGTCAAAATTATTGAGTTCAATTAAACCTGTTTTTTCCATGCTCTATCTCACATTTGATATAATTGGATAGGAGAAATTTATATATATATATAGACACTCTCAAATCTCAATAAAAGAAAAAGTAGAGAAGAAATTTATTTTTTTCTAGGACAAAATTATTAAGCTACCACTATTTGCCTGACAGCACAACTATTTTTTTAAAAAAAAAAATTGGAACAGAATTATTGAAGCACATGAGTATTAGATCTTGTTATATATGTCAGTAAAATAATAGAGTACCTATAAGGAACTATATGTGGAAATATTGTTATAAATAATTCACATAATTATCTAGAATAATGATTTATTTTATGTTTTTATCAATAAATACAAATCCCCTGTCCTTCCTTACATTCATCTGTATGTAACTTCACTGAGAAATTGAAAACTAAATTATGTCAGCTCCCAAAGTTGTGTCAGTCAACTTAGTACTGATCACTGAAAAGGGGTTATTTGGTTCAAAATCATAAGATTTTATTATATAAAAAAAAATTAAGTTATAAAAATATAATTTATTCGACCGATTCGAGTGGATTGATAATCAATTCATTTATTAGTTCGGTTCATTTTGATTCGTCTGATTAAGTATATTTAGAAATTGAATTGATATACAGTTTAAATTGACACATTGATAATATTTCAGTATGATCATACAAGTAATGTATGAGAAGTGTGATGTACCCAAATTTTATCTTTACATTATGTGAGATAGAGATATTGTTTGTAATAGACGCTCGAGTCTCGGCTCATGTAGAGACGTTGTAAATGTATTTGTACTTTTATTTGTCATTTTTAACAAATTAAGAAACTACAATTATTTTTTTCATGTTTTATCCTCAACATTAATTACTTATTCCCCAAATTATTTATCAAAAGCTATGACGATACATCATTTAATATGGGTATTATGATAAAATATATCATATGAGAAAAATCTACACATTGGATCCAATTGTAACATTATTTATCAAAATGGACCCAATCTAGACTATTTACCCGCTTACGTTACTTTCTCTTTTCTTATTATGTGCATAACATCAGCATTACTACTCTATGATACTTCATTGGTATATGATATCATAGCAATATTATAAGACATAGTTTAATTTTCTATGATACTTCATTATATATTGATACCCTATCGGTATAAGTAAAACTATGTCAGTATATAATACTATAGTGATATCATATAGAATTAAGCTTTATCTTATGTGATACTCTTGTTAATATATTGATACCTCATCAGTATCATACAGGATTAGGCACTTTTTTTAAAAAAATAAATAAGAAACAATAAGAGAAAATTATTAAAATCGTAATCTTATTTATAAAAGTCACAAACTTATTGTGGTGTCTATATACTCTGATAGTATCAAGCAATTTCTTTCTCTTTGATACGATTAAAGTATATATATACTTTGATGGTATCAAACCCGTTTTCCTCTTAACACCACCAGAGTATATACTCTTATGATTTCAAACGCGTGAAAATAGTTAAAAACATAAGGTATGAAAAGGGCAACTGCTCATAAATAGTTTCCTTTTGGGGGCTACAAGTGTTGTTATTTTTATGTATATAAATATTATTTTTTTAAAATATGCGAAATAAAAAAAATAAACAGTTAAAAGTGAACGTAGCATCTCAACCGATCTTAATCCCAGCAGGTTGGAGAATTCAAAAGTCTAGCCCAACCCATCATTTATTCAAAAGGGCCTTAAAAATTTCTAGCCCAATCCATCCCTAAGTGGGCTGCCGGCTGACCCGGGAGTAGCCTTCCAAATTTTATAAGATGTAAAATACGCTTTCCTAATGTTTAATTATTAACAAAATGAAAGATAAAAAAATAAATTTAAAGTATCTTAATTGTTTGAGTTTTCTACATTTATTTTATCTGCCTGAATCATTATCAACTATTTATGAAAAAATATTTTAACTATCAATTATTCTCTTTTTTTTATTTGAAATATCAGCATATTAAAAAAACTGATAATTAAGGTAAGTTTCGATGTACTTAATTGCTAATTTACCCAAAAAATAAATAAAAAGAAACTCTTTGGTGATTGGTGCTCCACCTTTCGCATGAGAGGTATCGAGTTCAAATTTATCCAAATTCTTTAGTACTATAAATACATATATGTTCGGAAAATGAAGATAACGAAGATGAAAATTAACTCTTCAATGAGAGAGAATAGTAGGAGAGGCAAAGCTAATCTAAAAAGACTCTTTTTTTATTTGATCTTATTGTAAATGCATGTTCAGAAGATAAAAATAACGAAGATGAAAATTAATAATTCAATGAGAGAGAATAGTAAGAGAAGCAAAGTTAATTTAAAAAGATTTTTTTTGTTTGATCTATTATAAAATATAAATAAATATTCAGAAGACGAAGATAACGATGAAGAAAGTCGGCTATTCAATAAGAGAGAATAGTAGGAGAGGCAAAGTTAGTCTACAAAGACTCCTTTTTTGTTTGATCTATTGTAAAAAAAATTACTAAAAAAATAATTTTTTATCAAGTATTAAACCAATTTTTTAAACAACTCAAGCTACTTTTGATCGATTCAAATTCAACTAAATCCATCCATTTAATATCCTGAATTAAAATTAGATTTGTGCGAAAATAAATAAACTACTACATAAGATAAGATGCTTCATCATCTATAATTCATAATTCAGATCCAAATTGTATAAAACTATATAATATATATAGAGAGATAGAAATAAAATTTACGTATCTTACAACTTGTAAGTAGTCTAAGAAGATGGTATAACTTTTTTTCCATTTAAAAGAACACGATTTCCAATTCAATCTTGAAGCACGTGAACCTGTTCCTTAAAAAACGTGCACGAACAAACACAAGGATCTTCATTTCCGAGCACCTCATATCTTTTTCGAGACCTCCGATGACACATCATCATCAAGAATTCTGAAAAATGATTCAACTTCTTTACTTGCAACCATCTCCACAAATTGTAATTTCCTCTTACATGACGAAATTACCCTTCTGGGTTTTTTAGGTGCAGCTGGACATTTGAGAATTTTTGGGATCAAAAAGGGGGATGATTTTGGGGTTTTACAATCATCTTTATTGCTAATATTATTATTGGTAAATCTTTGAGAATTGATTTTTGGTGAATTAATTTCAAAGAGATCTTGTGGTAATTGTAGATCTGTGGACATGATTTTTATTTTTTTTTTTGGGATGGAAGAGAGAGAAAGAGGGGAAAATCTAGAGAGAGAGAGGGAAGGGGAAGGGGAGAGAGGAAAGTTGTGTGTGGACAAGCTATGTGAGGTATCTTTTTTGTTTTGGGTCAATATATATGTATATATATACATGGGGTGGAAAAAGAGGAAGGTGCATTAATTTGGCATATATTAAAAAAATATTGAAGTGAAATTTAAAATTTTGGTATTTTATTTTGGATGTTCGTATGATGTTTAGCTTTGGCTTGATCGTATATTTTGAAGTTGGAATTTGAAAATTTAAATTTTTGAGTCGCGTACATTTTATAGTAAAAATTTATAAACTCGTTCGGAATTATTTGAAGATCAGATTTTTAAAATCTGATAGCATTATCAAGTGATTCTTTTTTTTGAAAAAAAAAACTATATGAGATATTTTTTAAAAGAATACATATCGTATGAAATATATGGTATTTACCCAATACGCGTAATATAAATAATAATTTAGAAAAATTAGATAAAATATCCATTCTTGGATCAAAATTTCTTACTTGAAATAATTTAATTTTCATTACAACAATAACATTCCTAGTAGAATATCACAAGTGGAGTTTGGTGAGGGAAAAATGTACGCAGACCTTACCACTAAGTCATATAGGTAGAGAGATTATTTCTAAGGAACCCTCGTCTCAAAAACTCATAAGCAAAATAAATTAGATACATAAAAAGAGAAGGAAGAGAGAAACAAGGAAATAATTTATTTTTCGTTAATTACATAAAATGATCATTCAATCACTTTCAAATTCAAGTACGGTGCTTTTTTCGCTATTGCTTTCCCTTTCTATTCTGTTTTCTTTGTTTGTCCATTAGTGACTTCCTTCTTTTTTCTTTCTTCTTTTTTTTTTCTCTTTTTGCATCTTTCATGTTGAAAACTCGACTTTAAGAATTGATGTGCTGCAAATGTGAATTATTTTAAGTGAATAATATATTAAAAAATTTGAAATACTGAGAGGATCTCATATCTTAGACTGTGTAATAAAAATTTAAGTTGGTTAGGGTAGCAAAAATTCGGTGTGCGATGTATACTTTATTATATCACTAGTGTATATAAATGTATATACATCTTTATACATAGTTATACATCATTTGTACATGGATATTCACTATTTATACAATATCAATACTTACGTTACATATACATATGATGATTTATTAAAAATAATTTTTGTTGCTTGTACATATTGGTAAGTAACAAGAACAAAAAATCCAATAAGATTCCACAAGTGGGATTTGGGGAAGGTAAAGCATATGCACACCTTATCACTACCTCGTGAAGATAGAGAGCTTGTTTTTGAAAGACCCTCGGCTCAAATGTATTAGCCCCAAATGAAGAAAAAGAAACAATATACATAAAATATTAGTTAGAACAAAAAACAATGTCAATTCTATAAGAAAAATATTAAAAGTAGCAAAATAATCGAATAGAAATAACACAAATATAATAGCACGACTAATTCTATGACAAAACTTAACCTTCACAAGGCAAAACAACAATTTATCCTTACTAGCCTTCTACTCATATACACAACCTATATTTTGTTCTATCTAAGGTCATATCTTTGGTGATATGAAGCTATGTTATATCCTGTTTAATCACCTCTCCTCGTTACTTTTTTGGTCTATCGCTACCTCTCCGCAAAGCCCCTAAATTCAACCTCTCGCAAATTAGAGCATCAAGGCACCTCCAAATTGGAGCATCGACGCACCTCCTTTGCACATGCTCAAACCATCTCAGTCTTGCATTTCTCATCTTGTCTGCTATAGAAGTCACTCCTATCTTCTACCATATAACTTCATTCCTTATCTTATTACTTCTAGTATGTCCCCCACATCCATCTCAACATCCTTATCTTTGTAACATTTATCTTTTGAACATGTGAGTTTTTGACTGGCCAATGCTCCACCCTATATAGCAAAAACGGTCTAACTACTATTCTGTAGGACTTACCCTTAAGTTTTTGCGGTATCTTCTTATCAGACAATACTTCAGAATCAAGATGGCACATATCTCAACTCAACTTGATATGTAAGCTGAAAAGTAAAATTACATACGAGACTCCCAAGGAAAGTAGAGCCACAAACGAAACGAAAGAAATATACAAGAATAATCCCAAAATATGATGTCATAAGTATAAAGATCATCTAATATCATTGTGGATCAGTACATAAGACTCAGTCTCTGAATAAAAGTAAAGACTACAAATAAAAATAGAATTGATAGTGGTCTGAATGCACCAATTCTCACCACCAAAATTGATATAGGATCTCCACTAAAATCATCAATTGCCGCGAGGATAACCCTATTTAGAATTTACATTCAAAAGGTTAGGAACGCAAAAGCATAAATAAGTACAATA